>JACXGJ010005571.1:12761-38623 GCA_016801105.1 Esox niger | reverse complement strand
ACACACACACACACACACACACACACACACACACACACATCCAAAGGCATGAACTGTAATTCCCTGTTTATAACCCGCACAGTGTATAAACCGCGCCATTAATTTTAGAGCTGTGTGTGTATGGAAACCTGAGTTCACCACACACATATATGAACCTGCCCGGGGAATTATGACCTGTACGTACATTGTACGTTAATATTAAACATCTGTCATAGGGCAGATGTCTAAAATCCATTTGTTGAAGAATAGAATATGTTTTTGAAAACCCTGTCAGGCCATTCGTATCATATTTGCTACATGAGTCTCTGAGGCCTCTTCATCGTCAAGCGATCATCCGTTGAAAAGTTTGTGGGTGGAAACGCTTTTAAACATGTTAACTTGTGTATTAGCTGCACCCATGTGTGAAAAGTGCTTTTTACGTATATCGAAACGTGTGCATGCACACACCCCCAAATACACACATGCACCCAAATTACACGCACACACACACACACACACACACACACACACACACACACATACACACTGAGAGGATGGAAAACACACAATAAGCCCTGCTGCTAAGACCCATTTAGACTAGGAGGCATGTACACATTCACAAACATACACATTTTACACGCGCACATTCCCATACACATATACACACACACACACACACACACGCACTTTGAAAAAGAAGATTTTTAATTAGGCAGACAAAGCAAGTTTTTCCTTCCCAGCCTGAATGATTCGTAAATGTCCTCCCCTCGTTGCGTCTCTCCCCTCCAGCTCCACATGACACTTAGCCTAAATATTGTTGGAGCCCGCGGAGTGAGAAAGATAGGGAGGGAGGAGTGAGATAAAGAGAGTGAGAATGGGAGAGATAAAGAGAGAGAAATGGGAGAAAGATAAATAGAGAAGGAAAGAGACGAAGAGAGAACGAGAGCGATAGTGAGAGAATGAGATCAAAGGACAGAGACAACATTTGTGGCAAGTAACAGTTAGACTCTGATATAGACAATACCGTCATACCACAGATAGACAGATAAATAAGCATTGCCCTATGGAATTATTGGATCACTTGGTAGAGATGAGCAATAAAGGATGTAGTTGTCGTTTATTAGATTGATCTTACACTCAACATTTGAGAGAAATATTACCCTTAATTCAATTGCAATTATAAGAAAATGTTATCAACATTTATTTCAATTAAAAGATTAAAAACTATCAAGAGAGATAACGCCATCACATTTGTGTCGCCATCGCTTTTAGTACTTTGTGCACCTTTTCAGTTCCAACTCTGAGTTGTCGTCATTGTTTTCAATGGGGTTTAGGTCAGGGTACTACGCCTGATCTGAATTCAGCTAAGTGTGTTCTGAATTCGTCGGCAGGAGATGTTCATAACCAAAGCGATGCAGACCACCGGTTGTAGATCCCCGCTGCACATTCACCAAATCATGATGTTTGTTTTACTAAAGCACCAGCCCATGAAACCAAACCGCCATATTTAACTCCAAAATTTACGGCGTAGTGAGCTGACAAGAAAGCTTGTGCGTGCATGTAGCTAGTTAAAAAAGAACCAATCACAAAACACATCTTCTGAGTGAATATTGCCGTTAAAGTAGGCCCCAAACCAGTGACTCGCAGCTCTCAGTGCTTTCAGGAATGTAGGTCGCATCAGCCAGGCTAATTGACATGTCCCTTGCATACCCATTATCCAGTGGTAAGTGAGCCATTCTTATGTGCATTTGAAGTAATGCTAGGGACTGTTGCCCTGTTTAAAGATCAAACAATGATCCTGTTTTAGCCACCTGTTACAGGCAGGCAAAATGTGTTCTCAAATCTCTTGGCAGAGCCCGTGATGCCGTGTGTCCTGACCAGTGATGGTAACGTTAATTTTTAAGCTAACTAATTTCAGTTACTAGTTAATGTTCCCATAAAGCTACTAGTTACTTGCTGTAGAAATTAAGGCATTAAGTTACTTAGCCTTCTTGACTTAATTTAAGTCCTTTGATTCTATATTCATGTGTTTGTTACCTTTGGCCAGAAGGCACACATTCAATGGGTTATAATATAATAAACATAATCAGGTGTTGCATATAACACAATCAATAATCAATCATTATACAGCAAGACCAATACTGTTATTGCAAGTATTTATATTCCATAATGACAAATATTATTTGCGTTTAGTTCAAGAGAATTTTGTTTTGCAAGTGCCTTCACATTTTCAGGCCAGGATAACGATGATAATCTATTGATGTTTCATGACTTTATTCAGAGGTGAATAATTACCTCGAAAAATCGTGTTTAGAAACAGAACATGTATTAGGATTGTTGATATATACTATAAACTGTAGTTGACAAAATAAGCCTGTTTCTCTGGAACGGCCATTGATAAACCACCATTAACACCTCCCATACAACATAAATGCAGTGTGGGCAACAACATTTCTTAATGGAATAACTGTGTACTCTGGTGAATCCTAAACAAGCTGCCCTGTGCACTTTATTTGTCTGCCCACTGTTGTTATTTGTAGCAAACCCAACTGGCAGCTATGTGTACATTCAGATTGAACATTTGTTTGAGTGGAAATAAAGGAGGATGATCTAGGATCAACTTTGGTTGTCAGAAGGAGGACCATTTGGGACCGAACTGTGGTTGTTCAACAGGCAAGAAATTCCAGCAAACCGTAACAGCAAACCCGGTGATTGGTTATCCACGAGGGTAATAATGATGTAGGTGAAGCAGTAAGCCGGGCGATTGGCTGAAGCACGCGGCTCAGCTGTCCATTGCACAAGTCCCTAGTCGACGTTACATGTAGATTTGTAATCAATGGGTGTCGGGCGAGAATTTTGGCAGACAAATCATGCCCTTTAGCAAGGAGAACTTTTGCTGCCATCTTTGCTTCCTTTGGTGTCTTTTGCCACTGGAGAGAATAGTCTTCACCAGAAGACCCAACAGAACAGGTGGTAATGAATGACCAAGAGTTCCCAATAACTTTGAGGACTGCATTTAGACGTTGTGTGTGGTTATTTCTCTAAATCTCTAAATGTGCACTGTATCAAAACTTAAAAGCTGAAGGCAAAACCGACCCGATTCTAGATAGGTCTACCTAATCTTCATTAAGAACCAATATTTCTTTCCTGAACTACTGTAACTGAATTACAGGTTCGTTTTCTCTCATATTTTCAATTTAAGGGCAATGTATATAGGCATATTAACTGGGTCTGTCTTTTTCATGACTTCAGCTTTTCTGGCAATCATGCATGAATGGAGACTGGGATAGAATTGTGCTGTGTAAGTTATTTGATGGTGGTTGATTAAGAAAGAGGTTTGAAGCAGGTGAATAAATGATTAAGCTCAAAGATAACATTTAAATTATCTTGGTAATTGCCTTAATAATCGTTCGCTGTGTCCTTAATACAATATAATAGGCTCCAGCACTTGGGCTGTATGGCAAAATGAAAGTAGTTGCCCATGTTCGGAGGCACCATACTGGGCCACACACCAATGAGAATGAATGTGGCATTTATTTCATGAATGTCCCTGTTTTGTCTCCTGTCTAATACCAAAGAAAATCCCATATGCAGAAGTGCTTCCTGTGGCTTGAGATGTATTGTTGAAGCTTCAGGCTCTCCTCCTGGGAACGGCTTTATAAAATACACTTCTCACATAATGTGATGATATAAACTTAGTGGTATTCTGTTGCTGCCTTCCATTTCCATCATTATGTAGGCTACATGACTCAACAATATCGCTAATCACCCACTTCATCACATGCTACCTTATTTTGTTCTTTGTTCATGGTGGGGTTACAGATTCATTCAGTTTTGTGATTGGTTTGAGCTGTGTGTGTGTGTGTGTGTGTGTGTGTGTGTGTGTGTTTGTGTGTGTGTTTGGTTGATTGAAACGTTGAGTGTCATGTACAGTGAGTGGACATGATAGCACCATTTCTTGGCAGTGGTCTCCGATGGTAACAGCCAGCGGTATGAAGTGTTTGAATGTCTTAGCTCCAGGCAGAGGGAGGGCCAGATTGAATTTTGGCCCAGGATGACAGCTATCTATCCTCCATTCCAACTGGCAATGCTTCCCATGTCTTTCTAGGGCCATAATTCTATAAATTTGCAGAAGTTAAAAGCTTAGATAGCAAACTGTCCTGAAATCCATACTAATCAGTGAGCATTGCCCAAGTCATTTTCACGCTGCTCCTGTCAGGTAGCCTGTCAAGATACTTACAACCTCTAGGTAAACAGCTGTCGGTTACTGAAGTGAGGATCACAGCCAGTTGACATATATCTCTAAACCGGCACATTACATTCTGAAGTGTAATTGGCCAGGGTTTCAGGTTCACCCCAAATCAAACAATTTGAAGCAAAACATTAATGTCATTCAGTAAATGTGTTTCCTACATGTCTAGGCCTCGTGTCTTAGCATGGGCCTGCAGGAAGATGTGCAGCTCCTCATTAAATGGGTTATTTTTGTTTGAAATTTGTTTTAGTTACCAGCACGAATTACAGCACACATCTACGCATATTAATGTGGGCCTTTAGTTTAACATGAAAGGACAAAAACATGGAACGAGGTACCAAATGAGCAAATATAATAACACATTTTTAATTCGTAATTTTTTTAACGCTACACTAACAAAGTACATTTGCATCTACTTTTGAAATAAAAACTGTACACTGTATAAAGTATATCAATGTTTTTGACCTAGCAGCAAAATGTGAATGCACAACATCTTGCTGTGATTCATATTTGGCAGGTTTTTCAGTTTGCTTCAATTTCATAAGTACATGCTAATGTGTTGTACTTACAATGAGGCTATTGATAGGGGATTGATATGATTTTATCAGCTGTTATAGCATTTGTTATTACATCACGATAAGGCTCTTGAGTAGTGAATAAAACTCATGTGTAGCATGGCAGAGAATATAGGTCTAAACTTAGACATTTGTTGAAAGTTGTGTGTTTCAAGCATCACACACAAGGATGGACCAGTAGTTGGATCAGTAGTTGGATTAGTTGTAGTAACAAGAAATATTATAATTAGTAGAACTATTATGAATATTATATAAAGTATATAGATAGATAGATAGATATAGATATACACTGCTCAGATTGTTTACTATCAGTGTGTGTGTATATATATATATATATATATATATATATATATATATATATATATATATATATATATATATATATATATAAAAGTGTTAGACGTATTAACTGAATGGAGACGCTACAATGTAACGTTTAGACACCTGCAACGTGTCTGGGGACTCTTTTACTGACCAAACCATTCTAATTTGAAACACCAGGGAAGGTGCTCCAGTTCGACCCCTTCATGTTCCCACAATTTCTGTCCTACATCTTGTTGTTTGTTTTGTCTATCTGCCCCTTACCTTCAACAGGTTGTTCCTGTCCATTCTCCATTCTGAGTTTGTGTCTACTTCCAGATACCTGTGTTGTGTATACTAAGATATTCAGAGTGGTCCTGAGAAGAACTCAAGAAATGCTGTTTGCACTTTGAATAATGAATGATGCCCGCCAGCTAGTGCTGGCTGTTTATTATGGATGGTGAACATACATTTTTCCAAATCCTTTGGCATCTGTATTTCAGTGCTATTTGAATTGGATTGAGTAGGTCGGTTTGCTGGGTGTTGGGTCTGGGCTGACTAGCGTGACATGCCTGTGACAGCTTGGCTCGCATTCTCTTAAACCTTCACTCAAGGAATGGCAGTGGGGCGACGGTAAGCCAAAGTGAGAGAGGGCGGTAGAGGAGACGGAGAAGAGGGACCTCAACCATGTCCCACTTGTTAAAATTGCAGCTTGATTTGTTTCGTCTCTCAAAGCCGCGCTGTCTGTCCTCCGGCTGGATGCTGTTACCACCTTCTTCTTTTCGTACATTCAGTGGGATCGCGGCGTTTCCACGCACCCCTCCCGCGCGAGTGCAGTTACACCCATACACGCACATACACACGGGTGTATGCGCGCTTACAAAACGACTGGAATGTTCTCCTCCACACCTCCTGCCGCTCACCCTCTCTGACAGCTTCTGTTCGTCTTGATGAAGGGAGCTGGGGCTTGAGTCCATCTCCCCTGCTTTCTTTTCATATTAAACATGGTTGTGTGCCATTAAAAATGAACTGCTGTGCTGCTCCACAATTAGACTTTTTGACAGGTGCTCACTTTGCATTAGATAATGGTTGTCTCGCATGTTCGACTCCGTGCTTCCTGATCCTCCTCAGCATTTCCTGTTTACACTACTTGTTGCCTGACAACCTGTTAGCAGCAGCATCTGAACAGCCGTGATACCATCCCGGGCTGCGTCCCCAATGAAACCCTGTTCCCTATGTAGTGTGCTGCTTTTGACCAGGGTGCGGTTGAAAATAGAGCCCTACTTGGGACACAGCCCTGGGTGAAATTCAGTGTTTATGGATTCATTCGGATCGGGATTTCAGTCGGTTTATGATTGCCTCTCTCGTTCTTTAAGCCGGCTGGGCTGGCCCAGACAAAGACACGTCGCTAGACTGAAGGGGCACCATTGTGTGACGCTACAAAGCTCTGTAATGGTGAAAAGGTGTCTTATATGTCCTTGGCAGGGGCAAAAAAAATCACATTAATCAGATGGATCGTTCCCTGCAGCTTTCGGGGAAAGAGAAATGGGAGAACCCCTGTGGTCATTAGGGCTACATGTAGAGTGAGATACATTCAAACAGGTGTAGGTAATTATAATGTACCCCAGGAATATGAACACTGATATGTTGGCATATTGTCCAATAGCACAGAGCTAATCAAGTCTGGAGAGCAGCTGTCTTTCTACCTCTTTGCACGCTCCCGCTGACCCTGGTAAAATCCAGTCCATCATGAGGGGTAGGATGGAGAGAAATCCATGTTTTATAGTGAAGGGGAGGTGAGGAAGGAATATAGATTGACATGCACTTGGTAACATGCTGATGGACGTGTGGAAGAGAGGCATCGAATCACCAAGATGAGTGACAGGAGGGAACCTTTGCACTAGCAGTTCTGTCTCTATGTATTTCTGTTTCAAATCATAGATGAATCATGTAATGAGTTAAAAGTAATGGTAATAGTCAAATGCGCTGGAAAACCTTAAATGAACTGTTGTGCTAAAATGAAAACTCATTTTAGCAGATATTCATTTGTTCATAACAAAATCCTGTTGCTAATCACTAATCTGTCATTTTGTTGTTGTCAAGATTTGCTAACCAAGGTATGACATGGCTACAACAAATGCAGTCATCATATTTTTGCATAACTGAACATTATCCAACACAATTGCGGCAGTTTTGAACTCGTATGTTCATAAAAATACATCTATAAAATATTATAGTATTTTTGCTTGCAAAGCCTTGCAAAACTGGACAGAAATCTACTGCTTTATGCATATTGAAGTGCATGTAAATGTGAACCTATTGTTTGACAATGTATTGGCACATTTTAGTATTTTAGATTTATCACTGATCTGCCATAACATTATGACCACTGTCAGGGTATGTGAATAACACAGATAATCTCATTACCATGGCACCTGTCAGTGGGTGGGATGTATTAGGCAGCAGGTGACAGCATTCTGTCCTCAAAGTTGATGTGTTAGAAGCAGGAAAAATGGGCAAGCATAAGGATCTGAGTGACTTTGACAAGGGCCAAATTGTGATGGCTAGACAACTGGGTCAGAGCATCTCCAAAACTGCATCCCTTCTGGGGTGTTCTGGGTCTGCAGTGGTCAGATCGTGGTCCAAGGAAAAGCGGTGAACCGGTGACAGGGTCATGGGCAGCCTAGGCTCATTGATACACTTGGGGAGCGAAGGCTGGCCCGTGTGGTCCAATCTATCAGACAATTTACTGTATCTCAAATTGCTGATAAGATAAATGGTGGTCCTGATAGAAAGGTGTCAGACCACACAGTGCATGGCAGTTTGTTGCGTATGGGGCTGCGTCGGCTCGGACCAGTCAGGAGGCCCATACTGACCCGTCCACTGCCGAAAGTGCCAACAAGGGGCACGTGAGCATCCCAACCAGATCACGGAGCAATGGAAGAAGGTGGCCTGGTCTGATGAACCACATATCCTTTTACATCACATGGATGCTCAGGTACTTGTGCGTCGCTTACCTAGAGAACACATGGCACCAGGATGCACTATGGGAAGAAGGCAAGCCGGCGGAGGCAGTGTGATGCTTTGGGCAATGTTCTGCTGGGAAACCTTGGGTCCTGACATTCATGTGCATGTTACTTTGACACGTACCACCTACCTGAGCATTGTTACAGACCATGTGCACCCTTTCATGGCAACGGTATTCCCTGATGGCATTGTCCTCTTTCAGCAGGATAATACGCCCTGCCACAAAGCAAAAAGAAAGAGACAGCATCTTACGCCGAGAAAGGAAACACTCCGTGTTGCTTAGGAAAGCGCTGGTCGTGTATACGATGATTCTTAAGTTCATAGGAAATATGTGCAACGTATGGACAATGAAAAACGCACTGTATTAGGGTCCGGTGACTTCAGGTCACCTTGCAAAGTTCCACACGCTAAAAGCCTAGCGTTAATGTTTGACTACACTGCAGTGGCGTTTCCGTCTCTTGCCGTAATATTACCAATCTCCATTTAAACCGGGGCCCATGCAGCGGCCTCAATCTCTCCACCTGAGAAGTTGCTAACTATCCCCAACAGACACACTTTACTTGGCGGGAGGCAGACAGTTTAGCGGCGAACGCTCGTTTGTCACGCTGCTCCTGTCACCTGCAGCGTGCCCCCAGGAAGCCGGCGGAGATACGGAGCGGAGGGGGGCTGTGGACGGGTGGGGAGAAATTGGATGTGGGTGAGCGATTGTGTCAGAGCGGCGGAGTCATCCCACGGGGGATGGATGTGACATGAGGTGTGTGCACGACAAGCCTGTGGTGAGATGATGATGTGGTGTGTGTGTGTGTGTGTGTGTGTGTGTGTGTGTGTGCGCGTGCGTGTGTGCGCGCTCATCCCTTCTACCTGGCTCTATATCTATCCATATTTGTCTATATGTAATCTGTCTATGTATCTATCTACCTATCTATCCATATATATATAGCAAGCAAGCAAGCTAGCAAGTTTATTTATATAGCACAATTCATACATAAAGCACATTCATACATGTGCTTTACAGTGAAAATAGAAATAATGGAAATATTGAGATATAGTGAATTTTTATTCGACCAACATGTTTCTTCTGGGTGGAAATGACATAAACAAGTGACAAAACAATTTTAGACATTGTGTGCTAGAGATACAAAGGAATCATAACTATTTCAGTTTCTTTCACATTTAAACAGAAAAGGCCATGCCCAACACCATTCATACCCCTTGAAATCTTTGCAATTTTTTTTAGAAAATGCAAGTTTCTACACCATTTACAACGGTCTTGTAATTTCCACCCTGAGACAGCATTCAATTCACCTATAAATGGAGACTCTAGTCAGTTACTAGTCAACTGCAAGTCATGGTCAAAAACAGAAATAGTTACGTTATTCATTTGTGTCTCCAGAACAATGTCTTACCGTGTTTTGTCACTTGTTTATGCCATTTCCAGCAAGATTCACTATAAAAATGTATTATAGCTCAAAATTTGGCATGGGGATGAATACTTTTGGGCTCAACTGTATAATTGCTCAGTACTGTAAACATATTTATTCATGTCAGAAATGTGGGCTATATTTCTCCTCCACTTTGAAACGATTCCAGCTTTTGGTCCAAGTGATCAGTGACTTAGCTTGTGTGTACTGGTAACACAGTTCTTCCTTGGTCATTGCGTGCCACGGCCTGTCAACATTGTCTGCTACCATTCGTGTGGCGTGCCTGACTACAAGTGATTACTCAGAACGATGTCTCTCCGGCTGGGCGGAGGAGGATCTCCCCAGTCTGGGCCCTTTTGAGGCTGTTTTGAATCCCTGTGATCTTGTCATGTTCAGATGCTGCTGATTAATGAGCAGAACTAGAAGGTACAATGCGCTGGTTGGTGGTAATCTGGGACTGTGCTTCAGTGCTCTTGATCCATGCTGTGTATAAGCGTGTTTGTGCACGCCTGGGTTTTTGCCTTTTCGTGCGTGTGTTTGTGTGTGTTTGTGCGTGTGTGCGTGTGTGTGTGCGTGTGTGTGTGTGCGTGTGTGTGTGTGTGTGTGAGAGCATTAGCAAACAACCTCATGTTTAAGTACTACTTGCCCTGACAGTGCACTGCATTCAGATGATGTTGCTGGTCTGTTAAATGCCTCCCTAGTCAGAGTATTATTTAGAGTGAGATTATATGTGTTTTTTATTTAGAATTGCCTTTCCTCTATGAACATGAAATCCCTCTCAGTCCCAACATTCAACACAGCTTGTGTAATTTGAAGCTGAAATACTTTTACTTAAGAATCTACAGTATAACTTCCATAGCTCAACCATGTTTACAATGTTTACTTTTTTACAGTGAAGTGAACGTCCACACTTACAACATCCATCTTTCTTCCTCCCCTTCCTCTGTCCCCACCCGCCCCTCCCCTCTCCTCCCCCCTCTTCCCCCCTCCTCCCAGACGCAACCATACTGAGTTACGACGGCAGTAAGTTCATGAAGATCCAGTTGCCCGTGGTGATGCACACGGAGGCGGAGGACGTGTCCCTGCGGTTTCGCTCCCAGCGGGCCTACGGGGTTCTGATGGCCACCACGTCACGCGAGAGCGGTGACACGCTGCGCCTGGAGCTGGAGACGGGCCGTGTCCGCCTCACGGTCAACCTAGGTAACGCGGTGCGACTCGGCCGCGTAGCGCACGGCCCGAGGACACACACCAAGCACCCGGCCCGCTGGGGTTACGCCAAACGGCCGCCACACACTTCCAAATCGCTCACGCACTGCAGCGTCAACATGTAGCCCAGGAAGACTCTCACAGGCCCAAGACCCGTAGCACCAGATCAGGTGTCAACACCTGGCAGCCTGTCCATCCAGACACAAACACTCTGTCTGTCGTCCTGTCTCCTTCACACTCGTGTAGATGCGGGTCACACTCACACTGTTCTGTTCGTGTAGATGCGTTTCACACTCACACTGTGCTGTTCGTGTAGATGCGTTTCACACTCACACTGTGCTGTTCGTGTAGATGCGTTTCACACTCACACTGTGCTGTTCGGGTACATGCGGGTCACACTCACACTGTGCTGTTCGGGTACATGCGGGTCACACTCACACTGTGCTGTTCGGGTACATGCGGGTCACACTCACACTGTGCTGTTCGGGTACATGCGGGTCACACTCACACTGTGCTGTTGGGTAGATGCGGGTCACACTCTGCTGTTCGTGTAGATGCGGGTCACACTGGGCTGTTCGTGTAGATGCGGGTCACACTCACACTATGCTGTTCGGGTAGATTCGGGTCACACTCACACTATGCTGTTCGGGTAGATTCGGGTCACACTCACACTCTGCTGTTCGTGTAGATGCGGGTCACACTGGGCTGTTTGGGTAGATGCGGGTCACACTCACACTGTGCTGTTCGGGTAGATGCGGGTCACACTGTGCTGGTCGTGTAGATGCGGGTCACACTCACACTGTGCTGGTCGTGTAGATGCGGGTCACACTGTGCTGGTCGTGTAGATGCGGGTCACACTCACACTGTGCTGTTCGTGTAGATGCGGGTCACACTGTGCTGTTCGGGTAGATGCGGGTCACACTCACGCTGTGCTGTTCATGTGCTGTATGCCGCCACTGTTTGATGAATAGAAGGGGATGTTGTAGAACCCTTCAGTGGACTTGGTCTGCGGCTCTCCGCTCACTGCCAAACGAGCACGCTGTCCCACTGACCCAGCAGGGAACGCTCTGTCTTACCCCTCCCTCTCCTTCACCCTCCTCCCTGACCCCGGGGCGCTGCCACCCCGATTCCTCCACACAGATTAATGATAATCATGATGCTCATGTTAATATGGTACGTAGAGATGTACAGTGAGTTCAGAGATTGTTAACACGTGTTTGTGAGCCTGTTGGGGACTGAACCCGCGACCTTGGCGCTGATGTAGCCGGTACCATGAGCCATACTTCCCATTAGCACCAAAGGCCAAGTGTACTGTCAGCGGAACCCCTGTAAGCCTCCTGCATTAAACAGCCACGCCGCCACATCTCCTATTAACCTCACAGCCTTGCTCTGGACTCCGTTTTATATGGAACCGTAATTCCATTATAGCCTTGGAACCTAATTACAGATACCGTCTCTGCCCCGTTTTGAGGTCCATTCAGTCCCCTCAGTGCTTAGAACCGGACCCCGTTTCGCCCCTAGCTGGACAGAGGACACCGGGCAAGGACACAACGCCTCCTGGCAGCTGCCCCATCTTTCAGGGTTTCATCCACGTTTAACTGCGTTTACTCATTCCCTTCAGGCTCCTGGCGAAGTAAAGGTCATGCCGTTCAAGCGCTTTAGGCTGCAATCACTGGTGGCGAGGGGCTAATATAGAGGTCTATGACATCAGCCGCTCCGGTGGGTTATCCCTTAGTTTAGTTTCATAGGATCACCGGCTAAGGCACCTAAAGCAGCTGGTTTTCCCCCAACCGTCCACAATATGAGAATGCCCCATCGCTCATCATTCTAAGCACTAAGAAATGCGCGTGAACACTGATTATTCTATAAATCGATAATTGGACCACATTTTAAATTTAAGAAGACTGACAAGAGAAGCGTATTACCAGCCTGCAGGTGCCGACTTACATACTTAAAAGGTAAAAAACTGCAACATATGAAACTATTTAAACAGGGGAATTATGTTTGATTTTATATTTACTTGTTTTATTAATTCATTTATGCTTAGTCATGTTTTGGTTGCTATAGGTGAAATCCAGTTGTTAATTTAGTGGTAAAAAATCGACATACATTTTTACATTTAAATAGGTCGAATGGAACCAATAACTGGGTGGAATCCGTAGAAAGGATACATTCACAAAAAAATATTCAATATTAAAAAACAATTTCTACATGTACGTGTTTGCTAATGTTGTTCGCTCAATCGTTGTAAAATTTGGATAAACTCTTACAAAAACCATTGCGTTTTGGCTTTCTGAATGTAGTGCTTTTAGGGACTTTTTACTCGCGATTCGGTCTCCTGTATATCTCTCCTAACTGTCCCATATATCAGAATGAAAGTGCATTACCAAACTCCTTTTTAACCCATCGGCAACAAGTATGCAACAATACTGCGGTGTAATTACTGCTAATGTAGCATTTTGAGAAAATGAAAACTTAGCAAAAAGCTAATATTGGCAAGGCCAGTTTGGAACCATTCACTTAAAGGGTAATATATCCATGTCGGTCTACTCTCTCCATAGTCTGGTACCAACACAGACTAATGAAATAAAAGTTGATTTATCACATGCACGCTACAGCTCAAAGGTTTACAGTGAGTGATCTACCTCCGGCTCATTCTCAGGGGGGCAAAGTAAAATGTAAAGTAGCGAGGCTAATCAATAGACAATAAGTGGATGAATAGACATACAAAGAACACAACGGTGTGTAAAAACGACAAGGTGATAAAACAAGATCGTAAAAAGACAAGAAGGAGGTCAGACTGTCGGCCGACGGTGTTTCCCTAGAGCTCAATTAAGACACAACCACGGTTGACTATTAATATGAAACCAAATGTAGCTCACAGAGCAGTGAAAGTGCTTAGAATAAACAGTCCATAGATATAATATGCTTTGTTTTATAAAACAATCTGTCTTTTGTCTGTGTGTTACTTGTTATATCAAGTGCCAATGATATAACAGTGGCTGTGTTTATCTGTCTTTCTGTGTCTGTCTGTCAGATTTGTCCTAAACAGAGCATGGCTGTGGGAAGCAGTAGCTATCTATTTCTTCTTTTCTGCCGGCTAAACAGGAATGAGCTTCCTAAACAGAGGCGTTTAACGATGCGTACGAAGAGAGGGACATGGTTTTGGCTCTACTGTCTGTCTGTTGACCGCAGGGCAGTCTGTTGCCGCGACACCCAGGGCATCACAGCCTCATACTGACAGTGGGCTGACAACCCGCATCGTCACGGTAGCAGGGCTGACAACTCGCATCGCAACGGTTACCATGGACAGCTTCTGAAATCTGATCTGATGATCGTAGCGGAATTGTTTTTGTGTCCGTTTTCCCTTTTGATTTCTTTTGGGCAGAATTTAAATACTTTATTTGCTTGGTTTCACTTGATTCCCAGTGTCGTTCAGTGGCTGGACCCCCCCCCATCCCTCTTCACCTACTTCTTCCTATCTTCCTCTCTTCCTTTGAAAAGCAGAGCATTCCCTGTACGGCTGGTAGGCGTTGGTCTTTGGCTGTTTGCGACCACTTTTCTGCTGCGGTTGACGACACTCGACCGGCGGGGCCACGTGTGTAGGATGACTGGGCCTGGATCTGGGTCAGACCTCTCTTCTCACAGCACGATACGGACTCACTCGTTTACCAGAGACAGACAGACAGAGGGACTGCGTGGCTGCTTGGCACTATAGGGTTAACAGTAGCACAGGATTTGTGTACTAGTGGATATAAAGGTTGGTAATATGCTACTATAGGTCAAAATCCAGTAATGTAGTGGTAGTAGTAGATGTAGTAAGAGTAAAGGTAAAAGTAGTAGTATTAGTTCGTAGTAATAACAGGTAGTTGTTGTAGTAACTGAAGTAGAGGTTAATAGTATAATTTTTCGTAGATAGTTGTTGCCATAGTAGCTGTAGTGTTTGTAGCATTTGTATGGGTAGCAGTAGTTGTTGTAGTAGTAGTTGTTGTAGTAGTAGTAGTAGTAGTTGTTGTAGTAGTAGTAGTTGTAGTAGTAGGTGGTGGAAGTAGGCGGTAATAGGGTTCATGTTTTCATCATAGTAGTAGTACTACCAATTTGTTATCATTATAATAAATAGAATTATAGAATAGTTATGCTATTCAAGTACATTCTAGTACAAATGTAGGTGTGCTATTCTAGTACATTCTAGTAGAAGTGTAAGGGTGCTATTCTAGTACATTCTAGTAGAAGTGTAAGTGCGCTATTCTAGTAGAAGTGTAAGTGTGCTATTCTAGTAGAAGTGTAAGTGTGCTATTCTAGTACATTCTAGTAGAAGGGCAAGTGTGCTGTGAGAAAAGTCTGTGCTTGCCCTTAACCCACATTCTTAGAATATTTTTTAAACGCCTCTACAATGTGATAGAGGTCATTGGTTAAATGTAGGCGTGGCACATTTGAATGCCTTAACGTAAGACGTTAAACCACCCAGCAACCCGCCCAAGTGGCCTTGCTTGACCACGACCACGTTCTGATGCTCTCTCAATGCAAATTCCACAGATATAGACGAC
This sequence comes from Esox niger, assembly GCA_016801105.1. NCBI lineage: Eukaryota > Metazoa > Chordata > Actinopteri > Esociformes > Esocidae > Esox > Esox niger. The sequence continues at coordinate 23,316 of JACXGJ010005571.1, read as the reverse complement.
ACGCTCTCAGCTGTCATGGAGACCATTTCATTACCAATTCTGTATTACCGATTATTAAGTTTTATCATGTCACATCGAAGGCCTAAGATTTATTTTTAGTATGCTACCACATATGTTCAAAATGTGATCAAGTAATTGATTGGCCAATCAAAGACAGGTGGTTGCTAACTAATTGGTTTGAATTAGCAAAGAAGTCGCCATGCTCTTCCAACCATACGATCTCCCTTTAGCCTGGTGTGTGATGGGGAGTGGGGGCGTGGCTGAGAGCGTCAGGATGTGGTCTAGGCGTCCGTGTCTCGTCCCCAGAGGGGTGGGGTGTAATGCATTAATATTGTCTGCAGCTGTCACAGTGAAGGATGATTGACATGTCATCTATTCTCCCCCGTCTAGACTGTATGAGGATAAACTGTACAACCAGTAAGTAAAGACCGATCCCGTTTATTACTCACCTTCTGTTATCCATTCAGTGTACCGCTTTTATCTGTCTTCACAATGTTGCTTAATCTTGAATATAGCTCTGTCTTTTAAACTAACAAGATCTGCAGATCTACATTTAATCTTGAATATAGCTCTGTCTTTTAAACAAAGCAGATCGACAGATCTACAGTTAATCTTGAATATAGCTCTGTCTTTTAAACAAAGCAGATCGACAGATCTACAGTTAATCTTGAATATAGCTCTGTCTTTTAAACAAACCAGATCTACAGATCTACATTTTGCCTTAGAAAGTGGTTTATGAAGGTTTTAAAAAGCCTTTATAGTTGTTTTGTTTAAAGTGACCTGAATGTTTGCTATTTAAGTGGTATGCATTAATATCTTTTTTGTGTTATGTTATCAGATTGGGTTGACAAGGATATGTGTGTCTTTCTTTCACCGGATATTGACGACAAGTCATTGTTTTAGAAACGGGATGGATGGAGGGATGGAGGGATGGAGGGAGGGAGGGAGGGAGGGAGGGATTGGATGTATAACGGAGGGGAGGAAAGCAAGGAGGGGTTGAATTTCATGATCAGCCCCCGACATGGTCATCACCCGTGATTCTTCACACTCCGTTGTGTCTAATTACCAGGCTAGATGATGTTCCTAACTTTGAACAGACTGGCTGATATAAAACGCATGCTTTGGAAACAGAGGTATTTTAGCCATGCACAATTTCCCACAATGTTCCCCTCATTTTCTTATTTTCTTTTTTTTGCTCCATTTCTCTCTGCTCTTCTTCCTTTTGTTTTTCTTTTTTCTCACAGCCTATCTTAGTGCCTGGTGAATTGATGAGGCTTTTCAAAGCGGAAAGGAAATACGGAGTGTGATTTTATTATTCTCATTAACCTGCCACACGGAGCACAGCAAAAGGGATGGAGAGGGAGGAGTGAAGGAGGGAGTAATGGAGAGAGTACGACTGCCAGGGAGGGAGGGAGTTAAAGAGGTTGGGATATAGAGTAAGATAAAGAGGTGAGGGGGAAACCGAGGGAGGAGGGGAAGAGTGAGACGGCCCGGAAAGAGGGATGGAGAGAGGAAAAGTAAAAAAGAGAGAAGGAAATGTGAGTGTAGACGGAGGTTTCACTGCAGTGTTTTAAGAAAGTTGTCCTTGCATTTATTATTCAAAGTTGTTGATTAATTAATGATAGAAGACGAGTTCTCAAGAGTCAGAAAAGATAAGCCTCACTTTCCTGTTTACCATTCAGCAAACACACACACACACACTCACACTCACACACACACACACACACACGGACGCACACACACGGACGCACACCCCAAACACACGTCGTCTCCTGGGTTTGGCCCGGGGGATTACCTTTCCTACCCTCACAGCCACTCTGCTCCAGCGTAACATAATGGAGAAACACACTCCAAAACAACATGAAATACTATCTCCTCCACCAGCTTGTTTTCCATCCAGTCCAGTTCTCTGCTTCTTCCGGGGATGGATGAGTCACAGAGGCGCATTCAGTATTTCACGGAGCGCCGGCCCACATAGGAATGAATCTCCATGTTATAGGTTGTGGTCGATGTTAGGTGTGTGTAGGGACATCAAAAGGCATTTACACCAAAATTGTTCCTGGCACCATTTATGCTATTCTACAGCAATGGCCCTACATGTGAACGCCGCTGGCATATTTAAATGCCTTTACGCGAAATAGCATCTTATGCACCTAAGAATGCAGCCACCATTGTCTACGTTGGAAATGCAAATCAGGAATATCCTTTCTGTCAGCTTTCCATCCAGAGGCGCCGTGCTTTAACGGCTAATTTAGTTCAGTCACAAGGTGGAAACTAATCTGTACACACGTTGAACATCAAACAGAGCTAAACAGACGCGGGACCCACACACACCCAGCCTTTGTATGATTACACACTAACACGCCGTCTGCTGACATTCACAGTCTAAATGCCAGCACCGGGTTTCTATATAGTATTCTTATAGCACTGGCAGGTTTCCATGCAAAATAATGCAATGTTTATCTGTGTGTATGTATATATGTATATGTGTATATATGTGTATATATGTGTATATATGTGTATATATGTGTATATATGTGTATGTATATATGTGTATATATATATATATATTTTTTTTACACAGTCATACTAGATATGTGGGATAAAACACAGCAATGTTAGGCAGTTTTATGGGGAACAATCTTAATCAGAATGGGGGATGTGTAGTTCTACACACTATAACATAAGACAGACTCAGACCAGTTCTGTGCTGAGATTGCCTGGACACAGAACACATGTGCACATTACATATACTGTGTACAAAACGTGTATGCAACACACGTGTATATATACAGGCATGTTCTGTCTTGTCGGTTGGCCGTCGGTTGGCCGTTGTTTTTCGCTCTATCTCGCTCTGCCCGTTTCACTCACTTTCCCTAACTTGCTCCCTCTCTCTCGCTCTCTACTACAAAAGAAGGGCATGTGATATTATGTGATGTCTCGACTTGGGTTAACACAGCCGGTGCAACTGGGAGGTTTGGCCCAATTACATTGCCAGAGGCACTTAGATCAACTGCACCTGAGTAGCAAGATTCATTGTATGTCATTGATGCTTTTTTGGCACTGCTAACCTCTTTTGATTGTGTGTGTGTGTGTGTGTGTGTGTGTGTGTGTGTGTGTGTGTGTGTGTGTTTGGCTCGCAATGTTTAATCAGAGGAATTACTGTGTCATGATTGAGGCGTTGCCAGCGTACGGGCATGAGCCAGTGGAACTACATGTTCCTCTTCATGTCTAAAAGGAAGAGGTGAGCAGAAAGAGAGGCTCCTCGCGGCGCCCCAGGTCTAGCCTAAATGTGTCAGGAGGAAATGTTTAATTGAAATTCCTGGAAAGAAAAGCACCAATGCATCTTTAACATCCTCAGTTATATTTAGAGTTACCATTCCACTTCCAAAGCTTGTTTTTTTCCCATTTTATTTCAGGTCGTTATTTTTTCGGTCCTTATTATTATTTTAAACGACTCAATTATTTATTGCGTTAATTAGCGTTGTCGGTTTACAGCATTTCACATCAACTTTGTGGTGGAATGACATGTCCATGGCAGGCTTAAGAAGCACACAAACACGCACACACCTACACACACCTATACACACACACACACGCGCACACACACACACAGCACAGACGCAAAGAACACATCACTGTCAATTAGGGGTCCTCGGCTCACTCCCCGCGGGCGCCCTCAACTCTGCCTGAAGACACCGCTGCCACTTCAACTTAAACACTGTGAACAAGCGCTGACTGACAACAACCCAAAAATAAAAAAATTCACGCACGCACATTTTACAGACTCTCAGACCAACTGGCTTTTTGTGTGGCCTTTGATTTGTTTGGTTTTTGTGGTCTACTATTGATTTTTTTCCATCTTACCGATGTCATCACTTTACACCACCAGTTTCTTAACAGAAGCTGACATGTTGTTAGCTAGTTAGGGTGTGTGTGTGTGTGGGTGTGTGGGTGTGTGGGTGTGTGGGTGTGTGTGGGTGTGTGGGTGTGTGGGTGTGTGGGTGTGTGGGTGTGGGTGTGTGGGTGTGTGGGTGTGTGTGGTTTCTTATGTGCGTGCATTTTGCTCTGATGTGATGATGTTTGCCACTGATTTCCTGTTGGCAGGGTCTCCAGGCTGTGGTTTTGTCTATAATTCGTAATGGCATTTAGGATGGTTTATTCTGTTTTTAGTGCTGTCATTTATGCCCAAGTCCTGTGGAGTTACAGCTAACCTCTGTGTCTATGTTTTTGTGTGAGTTGTCTGTTTGATTTACATTGAGATGTGACCCATATCACCTCCACGTCCCTTAGTTTCTCAAAAACAATTCCAAACACACACCCACACACACATATACACACATATACAAAACATACACACACACACACACACACACACATAAACTTAGTTTAATGTTTTGATCAATATTTCTTGTTGCTGCCCTTTCTGAAATTATAATGTAATTAGAGAAAGAGCCCAGATTACGGGGAAGTCATTCCACAGGATTACAGAGAGAGCGTGAACAGTGATGACACTGGGGAACTCATTGGATTGGTATGTGTTGTATAGCAAACACTCTTACATGCAAACAATCACCATACCTGGGGATCGTTCTTATTACCTCGCATTAGAAATTGAACGGAAATCTTTTTCTAACGACTTGTCAATATGGATGGAGTGACAACATTTTCTTGATACTGTTCAGCCATATGCATTTCGACGTGGACACTGGCAAAAAACAAACCTGGCCGGGTGGCAAGTCCAACCTCCTGTTCAGTGTTTCTACATTTTAGGCAGTTTGCAGACACTCTCCTCCAGATAATCTTCTGTATTGTCATACTAGTTCCCTGTGGGAATTGAACCCACAACCCTTGCATTGCAAGCCCAACAGAGGCAGAGCCAGGCAGAGATCAGTGGTGGACCCGTCCATCATTAGATCAACATCGGTGGCTTCAGCAGACAGACAGATGAGTACTGGGCCTTCAGGGCATTTAGCCCAGGACGTTCAGCTCAAAACCCTGCATAATCTCCTCTGGACGTTTCCCTGAGGACTCTGCTTATATCTGTTCTGGACGTTTCCCTGAGGACTCTGCTTATATCTGTTCTGGACGTTTCCCTGAGGACTCTGCTTATATCTGTTCTGGACGTTTCCCTGAGGACTCTGCTTAATCTCCTCTGGACGTTTCCCCGAGGACTCTGCTTAATCTCCTCTGGACGTTTCCCCGAGGACTCTGCTTAATCTCCTCTGGACGTTTCCCTGAGGACTCTGCTTATATCTGTTCTGGACGTTTCCCTGAGGACTCTGCTTAATCTCCTCTGGACGTTTCCCTGAGGACTCTGCTTAATCTCCTCTGGACGTTTACCCGAAGACTCTGCTTATATCTTTTCCGGACGTTTCCCTGAGGACTCTGCTTGATCTGTTCTGGACGTTTCCCTGAGGACTTTGCTTGATCTGTTCTGGACGTGTTCCTTATGACTATGCTTAATCTCCTCTGGACGTTTCCCGAAGACTCTGCTTGATCTGTTCTGGACATTTACCCGAGGACTCTGGTTAATCTCCTCTGGATTTTACCCAAGGACTCACTTATTTCCTGGTACAGGAGGCAGTGATGTACTGTAGCTCTGTAGATGCGTCTCTGTATAGACCTCTATCACATTGACCAGATGGGTTCAGCAGAAAGACAGACATGGATTGATGACCTGATGGAGGGACAACATTGTTGGAGCTCTCTACTGCATCCCCCTCATCTGCATCCCCTCATTTGCCATTTGCTTCCAGCTCTGCCCCCCTCTCTCCTCCCCACTGGCTCTGCCCCTCTGGCTCCTCCCCACTGGCTCTGCCCCTCTGGCTCCTCCCCACTGGCTCTGCCCCTCTGGCTCCTCCCAACTGGCTCTGCCCCTGTGGCTCCTCCCCACTGGCCCTGCCCCTCTGGCCCCTCCCCACTGATATCTCCCATCTGGCTCCTGCCCTCTATTCACTGGGACAATGTGACAACCAACCAGGCTGCACATTCCCCGGCTCGGCCCACTGTCTCCGCTCTCGAAACAGGATCCATCCGAAGGAGGTTCATTTCAGTTGAGCCGTCGATGGCTATTCATTTCCCCTTCTTTTTGTCTGCGATCTTCAAAGCCTCAGTGCTATGTTTATGTTAATCTGAGACAGCCGGAGCGCTGGGATACCACAGTCCATCTCAGAGGCGGCGTTCTGCTTGGTCAGCACTCAACACAACATCAGGCCTGGACGGGATGGATACTAGGCAACTGGAGAATGGGATTAGAGTGGAAAGGGGATGGAGATAGAAGAAGTAATGGGATGGAAAGGTGGAAATGGGGGACTTGAAAGGATCATTCCCGGCCATCCCTCTCACTGAAGAGTGGGGGGATTCCAAGGGTCCAGTTTTTTTTTGTTTTATTATTTGTAACCTGAACACAGTGAAGCTTCGTGCTGGAAAGAGGGATGTTAGATATGTATGTGTGTGCTAAACTACACACATACACACACACACACACACACACACACACACACACACACACACACACACACACACACAGTACACATAGTATATCCTTACATGTATTGTAGTCTGGGACTAATGAAGGATCAAGAGCATATCTTCCTTTCTCTTCACATCCATTATCTAGTAAGGTGTCTTGACATGCCTTGATTTAGACCAGCGGTGTCCTGAGGACGTGTCAGAGGACAGGAGATGATTGTTCCTCCTCAGTGTGAGGACATGTTCTGGGCTACTCAGGGCACTGAGTCCCTCCTGCTTAATGGTTTTCTATTCATTATTCATACAGTTTGAACTCAGTGAGAGCCAGTTCTGCACAGACCGTTCTCCTTAAATAACACAGATTTTAATATACAACGTCAACTATGTTCTGCATATCTTATGAATATAGTGATAGTTCCTACTCATCAGCTTTGCTCAATATACAGTAGATATGAAAGAAGGCTTCAGTCTTTTTGAGACTACATTAACAGACTCTTATCCACTGACTTCCAATTAACACATGCATCTTAAGATAGCTTAAAACAATCACCTGACTCCTGGTGGGTTGTCTGTCAACACCTGCTTTAAACACTTCACTTGGCTTTCAAGGCAGAGAAAACCCTGCCATCCCTTGTATTGTCGTCCCGGGAAGGAACTGGGAATCTCCTTGGTTTCCACTTTTCTCAGTTAGCCATTAGGCAGGTATGACGTTGCTAAATCCTCTTTAGAAAATCACAGTCCGTATTTCCTCAACCTACCAGCAGAGTGTCTAGGACTGCCCTTCAAGGAAGGGAAAGAGCTGAAACTAGCACTTTGAGTAATGGAACTACAATTTCTACGGCCAATATTTTACATTATTTTCATTTCTCATTAATTCCAGTTAATTTGATTGAGGCTTTTTCATCATTTCTTTTATGACATTATGACTATGATTTTTTCCCAAAATGTCATTATTTATGATTGCTTTCATAGCGGCAGGACACAACATGGTTTGGAAAATCATAGCTAAACAAAATGGAGTTTGTTTTTCTGTATCTTATCCCTGCCTTAGCGTCAGGCGAGGCCAGCTCTGTGCTGAAGGCATAGCACCCCCTAGTGGCATTGTCATTGATAGCACAATCCTAGATACGGAATTCCAGAAATCCCATTCAACATTCAGTGATTTCCGCAATTCTGTCTGTATTTTCAACAACGTGCCTTCTTACCAGGGAGGTAGATGAGGCTTTGTTTTTCACCTAATGTTGCGACAAAGAACTTCAGGTGGTGTTTAATGGATCATTAAATATGTTTTGTTTTATTAAAGTATTCACCCCAGTTTCTATCCCCTCTTTCATTTTCTTGTTCTTTCTTTTCTTCTCTCTTTGTTTCTTTATTTCTTTCCCTTCTCTCTCTTTATGTGCTCCTGTTTCTTTCCATCTCTTTCTCACCACTGTCTCCTCTCCCAGATCCTCCACACATTCACATGTCACTGCACTAACTCTGGTATTCTCTCTCCAGCCCCCGTCGTGGTGCATGTGTGTTAACCACTGTTTGGGCTGTCCTACAGGCAAAGGTCCCGAGACCATATTTGCGGGTCAGAACCTGAATGATAACGAGTGGCACACTGTGCGTGTGTTCAGGAGAGGAAAGAGTTTGAAACTCACCGTAGATGATCTGCAGCCTGTAGAAGGTACACGTTCCCTCTGTCTGACTCTGTTATGTTAGTGTGATTATTTTCAGCCCAGTCCCGGACACATCTAGGTAAGATACACTGTATGACCAAGCTGTTGACCAGGTCAGACCATCTATCAGCTCTAATACGGAATGGCCCTACTTTCACAAACAGATGGAAGTTAGTTTTGGACTAGAAAGAGCCTCGCCACTGAAAATGATTATAGAAAGCTGGCCCTTTGTGTAACTCACTGTATTTCATGGACCTTTGATGATAATGGACCTGTATTGCTTCAAGCCTGTTGGAACAGTTGCATGGGTCCTGCTGATGTCATGAGTGATCTCAGCCAACCGTGTCCCCCCTTTCTCATCCCTCTCACCCATCGCCTGTCAAAAAAAAGGTCAAATGGCAGGAGACCACACCCAGTTGGAGTTTCACAACATCGAGACGGGCATCGTTACCGAGAAGAGGTTTATGTCTATGGTTCCCTCAAACTTCATAGGCCACCTTCAGAGCCTCTCCTTCAACGGCATGGCCTATATAGGTAGGTAGTTCAGGGGTTGGGTAGTTGGACCAGGGGTTGGGTAGTTGGACCAGGGGTTGGGTAGTTGGACCAGGGGTTGGGTAGTTGGACCAGGGGTCAGCATTTTGAGGAAAAGCAGTTAAAAAAAACTAACGTTGACATTCTGTTCTGACAGACCTGTGCAAAAACGGCGACATCGACTACTGTGAGCTGAATGCCATGATCGGCTTCAAAAACATAATTGCAGACCCGGTGACATTCAAGTCGCGGTCCAGTTACGTGGCTCTGACCACCCTGCAGGCCTACTACTCCATGCATCTGTTCTTCCAGTTCAAGACCACCTCCTCTGACGGACTCATACTGTTCAACAGCGGGGATGGGAATGACTTCATCGTGGTCGAACTGGTCAAGGGGTAGGTCAACATGTCTTACTACTGTGGGCTTGGTTGGGTCGCGTCCGGTCGATATTTTGGGTTTCTATTACCTGTGTGTGCGTGTGCGTGCGTGCGTGAGCGAAGCTCATTTAGACCATAATAGCATATGTTTTTAACAAATGCAGTCTGCATCTGATTTTTGTGTGCCAGCTGCCCCTTTGGGTTGTACAAGCACACCCTGGCACACCCTGGCACACCTGTGGCTACATACACTGTATTTGTCATGCCTGTTGTAATTGGTGTTTTCCATGCAGTAAAGGTCAGATGATGTGTTTGACAGTTTTGTAGAGATGTGCCTTTTTGCAGCAGTCAAATCAGCTTTCACACGAGCTCTTTATAATGGCCGAGTTTACCAACATCAGTGGAATATCCATGAGCCAGCCCCATTTCACCTGTCAGTCAGAGATGCTTTGCCAGATTTCATTCTGAACAGGCGTCAGCTATCACAACATAAATGGAAAATTCCAGATTTACAAAAGAGCTCTTAGAAAAAGCCTAGATGCTAAATTGCGCCAGGAGAAAACAACCATTATCTACTCCAGGGATCCTGGGACGTGAAGTAGCGTATCTGATTTTCTATGTGGGCCTTTTCAAAAAGACGTTTGTCTTCTATGCAAAACATCAGGAGGGAGATTCAAAACCAACATCTGAAATGTGCAGCAGAGATCCTTGTAAACATCCCTTCACTCAACCACGAGAGCTAACAGTCAAGTCATTGAGCAGATGGATTGACACACAGCTGTGTATCATTCCCCAGGATGTGAAATACACTCCCAGATATCAGTTCAGACCTTTTCTGATACCTATTTGTATTCAGCAGTCCAGGCTCACAGACTGATGGTATGTGGCCTCTCGATTAGAGGCCTGTCTACAACCAAGATATCAGTACCAGTCAAATGTTTGGACACACCTACTCATTCAAGGGTATATGTTCTTTGTTTTTACTAGTTTACACATGGCAGAAAACCAAAAGCGTCACAACTATGAATTTACACAGTTTGATTCATGTAACCAAAATGTTGTCGAAGAAATCATAAAACATTTACAGCTCAATGAAGCTAGCCTTTATTTAATTATTTTTCACAAGTACAAACATAATATTGATCTTCTGTATACCAGCCTACCTTGTCACAACAACTGATACAACAGAATTTTGATATTAAACTTTTTTGGTTACTACATGATTCCATATGTGGTATTTCATAGTTCTGACGTCCCCACAATTTTTCTACGATGGTGAATATCGCATTCAATCGTTTGACTGGTACATTATGTGTTAGGTGTAGGCCCAGATAAAGTTTTAGGATATTCAGCTCAATATTATGGTTAAGATGTTGGGTACATGGATTATTGTTTTCATCGTTTTTTTCTGGATAATAAAACACACATCTGTGTGCGTGTATTTTTATGTATGTATGTATGTGTGTGTGTGTGTGTGTGTGTGTGTGTGTGTGTGTGTGTGTGTGTGTGTGT
>JACXGJ010005571.1:0-12661 GCA_016801105.1 Esox niger | reverse complement strand
AAACTCCAACAAGCCCCTGAATGACAACCACTGGCACAACGTCATGATCTCACGGGACACCAACAACCTGCACACTGTCAAGATCGACACCAAAATTACCACACAGACCACTGCTGGAGCCAAGAACCTTGACCTGAAGGGTAGGTCTACTGGGTTACATAATATACCGGAAGGGCAGGCCTACTGGGTTACATTATATACCTGAAAGGTAGGCCTATTGAGTTACATTATATACCTGAAGGGTAGGGCTACTGGGTTACATTATATACCTGAAGGGTAGGCCTACTGAGTTATATTATATACCTGAAGGGTAGGCCTACTTGGTTACATTATGTACCTGAAGGGTTGGCCTACTGAGTTATATTATATACCTGAAGGGTAGGCCTACTGGGTTACATTATATACCTGAAGGGTAGGCCTACTGAGTTATATTATATACCTGAAGGGTAGGCCTACTTGGTTACATTATGTACCTGAAGGGTTGGCCTACTGAGTTATATTATATACCTGAAGGGTAGGCCTACTGGGTTACATTATATACCTGAAGGCTAGGCCTACTGAGTTATATTATATACCTGAAGAGTAGCCTACTGAGTGAGTTACGTTTTATACGACATTTTATTACTTTTTTGACTTTTAGTCCGTATCAAATAGTCCTATTGATTGCAGTACTGTATCCCATGACCCAGCATTACTTTGGTGAAGACTTCCAGATATTTACTTACTTCTAGGCTGGGGCATCCTCTTCCAGCTTTTCAATACCAGATGAATTTCACTTTAGCCGGTACTTTCAAGCATTTCACATTACCACAATATGTCCACCAGGGGGCAGCGGTTCCACGTGTATCCTAAGCACTTCACACTACATCCATTGTCTTGTTCTCCCTTGTTTGAATGCTAATAAGTCATGCAGGTTGCTAGGTTCAACAACAGAAGTTAATCTCCACAAATGCCCCTCTTTTTTCCTTTTTAACCCCCCCCCCAATGCACAGGGGATCTGTATATTGGAGGCGTGGCCAAGGAGATGTATAAGGAGCTTCCCAAGCTGGTCCACGCCAAGGAGGGCTTCCAGGGTTGCCTGGCATCCGTGGACCTGAACGGACGACTACCGGATCTCATGTCAGATGCCCTGGCTTGTGTTGGTCAGATAGAGAGGGGCTGCGAAGGTGAACACCTCACCTACACACACACACACACACACACACACACACACACCAAAAAAATATATAATTTGAGCCCAGAAATATCATTTTCAATAAATATGGTTTCAGTTATGTTCATTGTGTCTGTATGCAAGACATACACACACCCGCACACACACATACACACATGTATTTTACAGGAAGTGCTCTTCAGTGGGTTCGCCCATCTTCTCTTATCTGGTTTTACTTGGTAGAAATGAAGCAATATCACACCGTGGCCGCTAGGTGGCAACATTAGACAAGTGAAAGTCACATCAACATTTCTCCTGGAATCTAAGCTGTATTTACTGTGACTGTATTTGTTGTGACTATATTTACTGTGACATTGTGAATATTTTGTCTTTCCACTTAAGTCATAGATTGAAATTCATGTTTATTTGTGTGCGCAGATACAAACAACTTTAGTATGGATGTGTGTGTTTGTGTGTGTGTGTGTGTGTGTGTGCGTGTAAGCAATTAGGCACGATTAGGTGTAGTAAATTGCCAATATACAATAACTACTGAATGGGCAGTTTCTAGGCACGACATATCGCCCGGTATCTGGACACTGTGCTTAGCCGTGAAACCAAGACAATAACTTAAAACAATGAACAGTACTTCATTCTGAAATCATTTGGCCTCCTCAGTCATTTTCTTTCATATTCATAGTTCTTCTGAAAGGCCAATTGTCTGCGACAGTGTCCTAGCCCTGATGCCGGTGACGCTTCTTGACTCACTTCAGTGTCACACTTCCCTTCTTTTCACCAGCCTTTCACTTTACAAATTAACAGATCTTTTATCCATTTCTCAGGGATGACACCTGAGAACACAGGCACACAAAGCCATTATTATAATAACATTTTACACAAAGGGACACAGTAACACGACATAGGTTGGTTCATCCTTTTCCTGTTACGCTTGGTTGAAATTAAGCTATATCACACCCGGCCACTAGGGGGAAACATCGCTGTTGAAATCTTAGCAGTAGTTCTTTTTTGTGAAAACAGGAATGTCTTTGACTCTATTTTCACTATAGATTGACATTCATTCAAATGTATTTGTTTAATTATGTGCACTGAACACATGCCTGGCGGGTGTCACGGTGTCAAACAAACTTCAATCTTCAATTTGACATCCATTACCTTTCTTGCAAGGTCCCTTTCTCAGAGACGTATTTCTGAATCCATCAGTCTTCTCGATCTTATTCTTGCTCCACTGAAGTCCTTGTGAAAAGACTATTTTCAGGCCAAATCAAGAGTCAACCTTCTTATTCCTGATGTCGATGACCCTGTCCGGCTTCACAGTGTCGCACTTAGTTTCACCAACCTCTCTTTTTGCACGCACGTAACAGCTCTTTCGCCGGTTCATGCCCGGTCGCCCGCCCATACGACCAGGACTCCCCCTGAGCGCCCGACACCACCCCCTGCTCCGTCGTTCACCAATGTCAGCATGTGAAAGCATGTCGGCATGCAGCGACACCACATCCAGCGCTGACGCTTCTTCACCCTTGTCATTCCTGATTCATTTGGCTGCAGCATAATCAGATTACCGTCGCTGACAACATTTGTATTGTTAGTGTAACTTTTCATTTTACCCCCATTCTGATGCTACACACACCGAGACACACACACACACACACACACACACACACACACTGTACTCTGTGCATGCTTGGTGAGTCTGAGTGTTTGCCAGAAGCAATCCTCTTGAATTATGGATGAGATTTGTGTGCATGCATGAATATATTTGGCTTTTTACGCATCCCAAATGTCGCCCTAATCGCTTCATAGTGACCGAGTCCACACGGCTCTGGTCAGATTTAGTGCACTAAGGAGGGAACAAAACAGCCGTTTTGGATTCATCCTAAGTGTTGTGTGTACTCACCACTTCCAAAGTAAATATTTGATGTATTTGTCAACGTCATTCTCACTTCTGTTATAATTTCACATTTCCAAATGCCATCATCCTCCACTCTCTCTCTCTCACTCCCTGTTAGTTTTTCTATGTGTGGACAACACTTTTTCACTCCGTGTTTTGACTTCATCATCCTTTTTCACACGGCTCTACGACTCTGCGGACGTAGTAGGCCGTTCCAATGAGCTGTCGCAGGCTGCACTACACTACCCATGATGCTCAAGCCTCCGATGGACGGCGCACAGATCACACGGACAATCAGCTCAGTTTTGGTGTGGGCCAGTGTGTATGAATGGTCTGTATGACTTCTGCCAAGAAGGTCAGCGCTCCTTGAACCTGAGGGATCTGTTCAGGAACAGTCACGTCTTAGATCCCATGGTTCTACGCTCATCTCTGGAGATAAGCTGCAGTTTTCCACAGAAGGCCTTCAATACAGGCTCACCCTATCTGGAGCTTTATCATGTAGGACACTGGTCTGGTCTGTCTGTCCTCATACTGTCTCCCTCCTCTGTCTCTGTCTCCTTCTGTTGATGCAGTCTCTGACTACTTGGCAGTGCTTTACTAACACCTGGTATATTTCGCCTTTTCCTTTCCTTATGGTTTTTTCGCTGACTTGATCAAGTTGCATTGATGAAAGCTGACTTGCAAGGTAGATTGCTTCTGTTTGTTTGATACAGAATCCGTCCTCCCCTCTCTCTCCTCCCCTCTCTCTCCTTCCCTGCATTTGCAACCCCCTCTCCACCCCCATCGTCCCACCACCGTCACCTTCTTCAAACCCCACCCACTCCTCCAGCTCAGTGACTACTCTGTGTGTTCTGCCACTCCCCCGAGTGGCATGAGGAATGGGCTTTGACCCCATAGGGCAATACAAGGCTCACCTGTCCCATCCTAAACCAACCAGATTCCAGATCCTAGATGCAATTGTGGAGATCTGAGAGGGCTTGACATGTATAAGCAAAATATGATTAGCTCCACTCTGTCTTCTGACAGGTCTGGTGGAAGTGTCGTTGCTTATGCCGGTTGAATGCTCTCAGATGCTGACAGGGGCATAGAGAGGACGGCCTGGGACAACTTGGGATTGGACCACTACCATCTTGTATCACAGCCTATGGGACGTGTTCTTGTCTTACAGTTCCGTGTGGTGTGCTCACCTTACTTGAAGGTTCTGTTTAGTCACATGTATACGTGTTTTTCTACCATTTTTTGACTGCATGACTCCATGTTCATGGACAAATACACATGTTGCCCACCGCATGCATGGAAGAACACCAAATCTGTATATCATTGTGCACTTTTGAAGCAAAACACATTTAGTTTGCTAGCTACTGTTCTGAAAATGGCAATCCTTTTTACCTGTGTTGTGTTCCTAACTGTGGTGTCGTTATAAGTGTAAAGACATTTTATTATATTTAAATGTAATTTTTTAAAGATTGATAATAAAAACAATAATGTTATATTAAATAAATAAAGTAGTAAATTAACTGAGTTATAATCTGGGCAACCCAGTCACTGCATCTGGAATCACTGCCACTAAAATGGTTACTAAAAACTCCAAATAATCTGCCGTATTTGTAATGGTCTACAACACAGTAAAGTATTATCACATTTAAACATTTTATTACTGAAATATACAATATTCAAATGTTTCTAATAATCATAAACTACTTGTAATTAACCATAATCACCATCGTATAACAACATTATCACTACAAAAATAATCCCAGTCATAATGTCAACGTAACAACGGAATCATGCTACATAACTCTGGTTTAAAGTTATATCCATACTAACCCTCTGTCATTCCACTGGCATCAACTCCCATTAACATTGCAAAGCGAGGGGCTGACTGACTGACTGACAGACCGACAGACAGACAGATCAACATGAAAAGTCATTTTTTTAATTATGATTCTGTAGGTGTGAAAACATGATAACAGAACCGGAAAGTAGAACTTTACCCTCCCTTTCCATATTTTTAAAAGCTGCAGAATGACTTTTTTTCAAAGCACTATAACTAATGCTGTTCTTAATCTCATGCATGTTGTTTCACAACAGATCTGCAATAGAATTTATATTTACATAATCCATGAGGGATTGTGTTGTTATGTGTCTGAATGTCTGCAAAGAGACACATGGACAGAAAGCAACAACAGACAGGCCAAATGGCAGACTGACAGGCAGATTGACTGACAGACCAACAGACAGGCCGAATGGCAGACTGGCAGGCAGATTGACTGACAGACCAACAGACAGGCCGAATGGCAGACTGGCAGGCAGATTGACTGACAGACCAACAGACAGGCCAAATGGCAGACTGACCGGAAGGCAGACTGACAGACAGAAACAAAATCCTGTGTCTGATACTGTAATATATATTCGGTCGGCACTAATGACTGAAGCCAATAAAATGTGTCTACTTTTGTGGTGAAATCCATTTCTCCCCTCAATGGATTTTCTATGTTTGCATTACTAGAGACAACTGAGATTTTCCAGAGGATTCCGGATGATCTCCAGTACTGTTTTCCTTTCCACATTATCTACCATTTGGTTGAGTTTACTTTTCTTTCCTCTGCCATGTAAGTAAACAAACCAACAGAAAACACATCTATTCCTTTGTAAAGAGAAATTGGAACCTCGGAATTGGTCTTCTCCCTTTCCCTTCTTCTGATTGGTTACACCAGCCACTACACATGACCAATCTCTTTGATTTTGACTCGAGAAAGTGACGGGTTCATATTGTTGCCCTTTCTTTTCTAATAATGTTTGTTCTTCCCTTAAATCAGCGGTGAGGCTGTAAGAGCGTGAGGATGATCGATAAGCCAAAGTTCTTTAAAACACACTAAATGACAAATATCTGTTAATACAACATAAATATGATTTAAAGTGATCTTAAAATGCTCACATGTTTTTGCATGACTGCTCAGTTAGTGTTGTTCATGTCTGTAACTGTCTGTATGTGTAGCAATTCCTAGGTATGAGTCTGTGTGTGTGTGTGTGTGTGTGTGTGTGTGTGTGTTTATATGAGAGGCAGAGAGTATGTTTCTGTTATTATGTCAGGTATTAATGTACAACCTGTTTGTAATTTGTAGTTAAGTGGATTGCAAAAAATGTAAATGAATTGTATTTACTTTGGGAGTGGCTAAGGATCCTGGATTTCCAGACTAAAGACTCAAACGTTTTGCAACAGATTCTCTGCATAAACACTCCACGTAGTTGTTCTCCATCTTCTTCCGCTGCAACTCTTTGCTCTACAGACCCTGAGTCGATGACACGGCACCTTCGTCTTCACAATGTTGGACAATATTTACCTGCTGTTCAGCAATTCACAGAAGACCCCAAACCCCTGAACGCCCCCTCAGCAAATCCCAATTCCCTGAACGCCCCCTCAGCAAATCCCAATTCCCTGAACGCCCCCTCAGCAAATCCCAATTCCCTGAACGCCCCCTCACAGCAAATCCCAATCCCCTGAACACACCCCTCACAGCAGATCCCAAACCCCTGAACGCCCCCTCAGCAAATCCCAATTCCCTGAAAGCCCCCTCACAGCAGATCCCAAACCCCTGAACGCCCCCTCACAGCAGATCCCAAACCCCTGAACGCCCCCTCACAGCAAATCCCAATTCCCTGAACGCCCCCTCACAGCAGATCCCAAACCCCTGAACACACCCCTCAAAGCAGATCCCAATTACCTGATCACACCCCTCAAAGCAGATCCCAATCACCTGAACACACCCCTCAAAGCAGATCCCAATTCCCTGAACGCCCCCTCACAGCAGATCCCAATCTCTTGAACACACCCCTCAAAGCCCATCCCAATCCTCTACCTCTATATAGCCTGGTCATTCACACTCTGTCCTTGTGAGGTTGGTTATATTTCAACCCTACTAAGGCTGTTTGATTAGAGTAATTCCGTGCCGTAGATAGTTTGAAAGTCCCCTTTGGTACTTCTGCCTTCTGTCTGCTTTGATACCTGTGATACCATCCTGCCCTTTGACTAAGTATCTGCCGGTTCCTGTGTATATTGTTGGATTATCAGAATAAACATCCTCCGGTCCAGACTTGTATCCAGCCGTCTCTACCTGGGTGCATTCACTACAAAGGGAGAACGTTTCAGCAGCACAACAAACAGAGTGCAGAGGAGTAAATATAGAGCATGAGGTTAGGAATCTTTAGCACTGGAGATTCTTTCGTCTGAGAAATGCCGGATCCACAGCAACAGCTTACTTTCTTCCTTCGCGGTTGCGCGTACATTCCGTCAGTTGTGATCACGTGTTCGGTAACCCTTGCCTCGTCCCCCGTGTGCCCAGGACCCAGTACAACGTGCCAGGAGGACTCGTGTGCCAACCAGGGGGTGTGCCTGCAGCAGTGGGAGGGGTTTAGCTGTGACTGTAGCATGACGTCCTTCGGAGGGCCTCTCTGCAACGACGGTAAGACCCCGATCTGTTCTGAGCCTCGGCCTTTGTGTGCACAGCTGACTCACGTTTCCACGGAAATATGCCCGTTTGTCAGATGGTTTCATCCTGAGTTACCACTGCCCTACACACACCGCTTCAGCAATGCTGTGTCTACACCATTTACTTCACAGAGTAAGGCCTACACTGAGACACACCTCTAGTATCATTTCCCAGTGTGCCTTGCCTTTTCCAGTACCTTGTAGAGTTACTTACCATGACTGTTTTTTCTTCGTTAGCTAAATGCGATTTTTTAATTAATCATTCCTGTGCCATCAAGTGAGTTCCTTGGCAAATGTTACCACTAAAATCCTTTATAGGATACTCCATTCGGGTAAAGGTAGACCACATGTTCTAACCCAAATACAGTGGCCTGAACCAGATGGTCCACAAGTCACACTGTGCTTGCAAGATCGGTTGCAAAATTTTGTTAGCATTCCTGGTTGGAGGACTTCCTGCATGTTCCGTCTTATGTCATTCTGCCTGTGTCAATCATATCGGTGTTTTCCAACTAGGATTTTTTTGAAATTAAGCTGGTTGCAAAGTGATTTATCAATCCTATTCTTATTCATCCAGATATAAGATCGTCATTTACCAATCCTATTGGTACTCATTCAGACATAAGATTGACTTAATTTGAAATGTTTTATCCTCCCTAGCCTGTATTAAAAATGTTTGCAAGAGTAAGGAACTAGACAATTTTAAACTGGAAAAAACATGAACGTTTTAAATTCTAAAGCAAATTTTCCAAAATACTTGTTTTCCGCTGTTTTTCATCGGTGAGTAAAATTCTAAAATCAATCAATGTTCATGATTCCTATCAATGGACCTGTTGTCACGACAGCCTCCCTGGGGAGATGTTAAAACTGAATTAGACCACTGACATGAAAATAAGTTTCAGGTGATACTCTTCATTTTTTTGTGTTCTATTTTCAACTAGAGTTTTTTTTTAAAGGTAAGGTAACTTAGCAGACAATTTTAGCAAACGGAGCTGTCATCAGTGACAGTGACACACTGAGGAGCCGGGCATGTGGAATTACAGAATACACATCCTGACTTAATCCTCTTCATTGGAACTCAGATACAGACACATCATGAGCCCCTTAAACTATTACTGTCCTTCACTTCCCTCAGAGAGATTCACATGACCTAGATATTCACACACGCACGCGCACGCGCACACGCACGCCCGCTAACCTAGAATGTTGTACTTACACAGTTTGGAAACTGATATGGAAAAATGTGGCTCGGCTGTGACCTGTATGATACGTTGTTCTTGGTGGGTGACACGCTTTCTTGTTCATCCACACAGAATCCTTTTTTTGAGTTTGATGTCGCTAATGGTTTCTCCTGTTCCATAAACTAAGGTCCGTACATTGGGTTAAAACTAAGAAAGTACACCTATCAGTGGTCTTAAAATCCTGTTTGGATATTGATTTTAAGACCATTGATAGATAAACCACCACTAACATAAAACTGAAAAAAACCTTTTTATGCTGAAAGAGTTCCCTTCCTTTATCAAATAAACTATTGCATAGTGTCATATTTCAGTGGTACCTCTTTAATTCGTTTACAGTCATCTGTCTATATTGTTAGAATTAAATACTGCATCTAAAAAAGATCAACCTTTCCAAGGCTGTACTTATCTCAGCTCTGTATATTGGCTGATGACAGAGTCTTTTGTGCCAGAACATTCATTGAAAGGTAAGTGTTGTCATGGCTGCGAAAATGACTCCATTTGGAACAATGGAACACATTTTCCTTTGAACTCTGTCCTTCAGAAAAGCTCGGTTCTCACTGTGGCAGTTATTCTGTTACATTACAATGGACTGTGACAATGTGAAGGAGAACCCTTATGTTCCCCGCTTCTACCGACTGACTTTGACAAGTTGTTGGCATTTCTTCTTTGACTGTGGCAACACCAAAGGCGCCTGCTATTATCCACGGCGAGCACCACTTTACCTGGCACCGTTCGAGGCCTACACACAGCAGGGAGCTCATGATTATCAGTCGTTGCTAAATTGCTGTGTTTCATTTAACCGACGAGGGGATTCGATGTGTCTAGACGAGCCCTGTCAAAGGAACAAAACCAATAAATGCTGTGGAAATAGAATTTCTCTATTTTAACCTTTTTTTCACTGACTGTATAATATCTTCAGACCAAACCTTAGAGCATATACCATTTTGATGACTTCATTAAAGACGTTGCGTCATTGCCTCACACCCATATGCCCTCTTTCTATCGGTTCGGGTTGTCGAACCTTCAGCTCCAAAATCTTTGTTAGTGATCAGGCCTTCACGTCGCAAAAAGTTTACTTTAGTCGCTTTTCTGCTGTGGACTTGCTTGTTTGTTTTGGATCATTGTCTTGCTGCGTGACCCAGTTGCGGTTTAGCTTAAGCTCACAGACAGATGGCTTGACATTTTCCTATAGAATTCCTCTGATGAAGAGCTTTATGGTTCCTTCAACAACAGCGAGTCCCCAGGCAGTGGAGCACTCCGACTCCCTCCCCCTGCCACCTCCTCACGAGAGGCACAGAGGTCTAAGACACTGGTCACGACACACAGTGGCCTTGAGTCCTGGGCTAGAGGAGGAGTGGTCCAACAGGGTTGCCACATCTGCCAGCTCGACCGTGCGTTGTCAGCCAGAGGACCGTTCTTATTCCACCACTCAGGCTGAAAAGTCGGGAAACATTTCAATAAATAAGGAGTTCGGTGATCAGCAAAATATGTATATGCCCTTATTTCTCCGTGTTCCTGGTATGACTGAGAACATATTGTCATTTTTATCAATGATCTGGGAGCATTGAAGGCTTGAGTGCCTTTCTCAGGAACACAGCAGATGTTCATCTTGCTCCCCTGGGGATTTGATCCAGCAACCTCTCTGTTGCCGGTCAGAGGTTCTAACCTCCAGGCAGTACCTTGACTCCCTGAAATTTTGACAACGTCTTCAACGGCATTTGGTTCCAGCTAGAGGCAACAGTCGTGACCTGTTGGGAGCCAGGTGACCTTTCAACCCAAACTTTAACTATGCCGTTTCTGGGCAGAATATATTGCACAGTAATGCATTTGGTGTTGGTCACTTGGTAATGGTCAGTTGCCATCTGGGAATTGGTTTTGGTATTTTCCATTGATATTAGTGCATTGCTGTTGGTTTTGGTGAATCAATAAATTGCTCACAGATCGTTAATGTCATTTGTCTGTGCTGTTATGGCGTATTTAACACAGTATCCAACTGCAACCACATCCCCTAAGTAGTGTCCAGCATGAGCTGTGTTAACCTTTGCTGTGCCAAGAGGTAGGCTGTGCCAAGAGGTAGGCTGTGCCAAGAGGTAGGCTGTGCCAAGAGGTAGGCTGTGCCAAGAGGTAGGCTGTGCCAAGAGGTAGGCTCACAGGTCTCAGCAACATCAATGGCTCTTCAGAGTCCAGGATTTGCTCACAAACATCCCTTAAATGGATCTCGTAAGTGTATACATCTCGCTAATGTATTTTTTTCAAGTGTCTTAAAATGTCTTTATTTGATAACATCTCAGATGAATTGAGTGAGATATGAAGATGAATGGGGATTGTGGACTCGCAGAGTGAAAGGTACGGCAGCACTGGGAGATGTGGGAAGTCTTGCAATAATTCAAACCGGTAGCCTACTTTCTCTTGCCAAATATGCTCAAGGGGCATTTGGAGAGGGGCGGAGGGGGGCCATTACTTCTGTCTTTGGTTGTTCATTCAGTACAGGGCGAACTGAGCAAACTGCTGAGAAGCACTGAAAAGGAGAGTGACAAGGACACAGTGTGAGACAGAGAGAGTGAGACAGACAGGAAGCAAAGGAGAGAGACGTACATAGGGAGGGAGAGAGCAAAAGAGTAAGAGCGTCAGTGATACCGAGGAAGACAGAGCAAGAGAGTGATAGAACAAGAGAGATAAAAAGAGACTGAGAGACGGGTAGGGATAGATTGATTGATTGATAGATAGATAGATAGATAGATAGATAGATAGATAGATAAAGAGGCACTCAGAATGTGGATGGAGTGATAGAGGAAGGGATGGGAGAAGCAATAGATGGATGGAGGAAAGGATTGAGATCACAAAGGCCATGAGAGAGGAGGCACAAGTGATGTTAATATATTTTCTGCCACAATGCAGCCAATCAGATAAGATTCTCTTTATGCTATCAGGGAAGAGAGCGTTAATAGATTTCACTGGCTGCGCCTGATCCTCCAGTAACCAGCATTATAATACAGGAGGAAAGATACCGGTGTCTAAAGAGAAGACCGGCTCCCATTTCTAGGCCAACCTGTCCGCTGTATGGCTGTACAGTATATAGTACTTCATCTATCTCCTTCATTACACGCGCCTGCCCTCCCTCTCTATCTTTCTCCTCTCCCTCCCTTTTAGCCTTCATCCCTCCATTGTCATTCATGTATTCCTCTTCATCCTGAGCCCTGCCTTTGGTCCGCTGAGGACTTGTGCTGTACCACAGCCTGTGCGTGAGAAGATGTCGAGATACGTTTGTGTTGAAGGACAAGGCAGCTCCTGGTGAACCTTCCAGGTGAAGCCTTTCAAATGATCAGAGAAAATAAAAGGGGAAAACGCTGGCATGGTCCTCTTTTTATCTATATCATCCATATTCATCCATTACAAGCCAGTCAGCGGTGTGTGCGTACGTGCGTGTGTGCGTGCGCGTGCGTGCGTTGTGATGTGGAAGTGGAATGGGTCTCATCAGGTAGAAGCCTTTATCTGAGCTGTAATGTGTGTCCTGTAGCCAGCGGGATGGCAGGTTTATTCACAGGAGGCATTAGTGAGAACAATCTGCTACGTTCCCCCTTCCCACACACACACCCACAGCAGTAAATGAGCTGTCCCCCTCTGGGTTCTTACCGACACACACTCTACACAACAACGTGTGTGTGTGTGTGTGTGTGTGTGTGTGTGTGTGTGTGTGTGTGTGTGTGTGTGTGTGTGTGTGTGTGTGTGTGTGTGTGTGTGTGTGTGTGTGTGTGTGTGTGTGTGTGTGTGTGTGTGTGTGTGTGTGTGTGTGTGTGTGTGTGTGTGTGTGTGTGGGTGTGTGTGTGTGTGTGAGTGTGTGTGTGTGTGTGTGTGTGAGTGTGTGTGTGTGTGTG
>JACXGJ010005570.1:0-38524 GCA_016801105.1 Esox niger | reverse complement strand
AGGAGAAAGACATTCTTAGCTCAGGTCAGTGAAAAAGAGAGAACATTCTGATGTGATTGACAGAGCTAGTAAGATAGGGAAAAGAGAGGGAAAGAGAGAACAAAAAGAGAACGGCCATGACTGGCTGAATGGCATGTGTTGGACAATATGAGAATGTTCCTTTGTGTACAATCGATTTTGTGTGTGTGTGTGTGTGTGTACATTTCTATGTATGTACATGTGGATGTGTGTGAGTTGAGGATTAGAGAGAGAAAAAAAGCGTGTTTGCAGTCTGTTCCTTAATTCTACAGGGAATGTTTGCAAACGCTAATTTCAGGGCTTTACTTGTCAAAAGACATTCATTATAGGTACAGGGTATTAAAGCACTGCAAGTGGCTTAGGCCCCCTGTCAATCAACTTCCTATTTAGCACTGGGAGTTCTTGGATAATTGATTGTCACACATTTCTACCCAGATGAGCTGGTTACTGTTCGGCACAACATATAATCAAGCACCATTTGTCTTCTCACCACACAGTCATTTGTAGAACGAAATCACCCCGTTCAAAAAACACCAGACTTTCTCCTCGCTTGATTTGCCTGTTCACAATGTGCCTGGAAGAAAATGGATCCTGGCTTGAGATCATATAACCAGGGAACTGGGAGAATTGGGTTTTTAGTATTCAACCCCATGGGTTGCCTGTGGCTGCCAGGCATCTCATACAGTTATGCTAGTTTTCTCTGTTATTGGGGCCTGGCTGAAACCCTGCATGGGTCCTGGAGAGGGACACCAGTATTCCCCAAGCACAGACCTGCTAGCTGGTCTCTGTGAGGATGAGGATGAGACCAGAGCCATAACCCTCCGAGGGCTGTTCCCAGTGCATTGACGATGAGGATACGAAGGAAAAATAACATTGAAAGAGCACAGTAGGGATCTCAACCCCCCTCACCGAACCCTTTCAGAAACATCTGCTACAGCAGAGCGTAAATAGTGGACTAGGTATCTCTCAGCAGGGTAGGAGTGAAAAGTGAGAGCAAAAACCACAGCACTAAAACATATGTACATATATGAAGAGAGGGGCTCTGTCAAGGCAATGTTCGGCTAGCATAAGGTCTTGGGGGTGGGGCATTTTCCTCCTTCTCCCAGTTCAACTGAGAAGACATCCCCACTGCTGCACCAGTCAACAAGGGTCAAGCAAGGAAAGGGTGCCAGTTAGCCAAATATAAAACATGGAAAAGCCACAAACACATCTCACCAACCAATAGCATGACTGCAAGCCAAGTCAATCACAGGGGACATTATCAAAAACCAACAGACAAGTTGCTTCCAAATTTCCCCCATAGGAACGAGGCCCAGACGGGTCCCCCATCTCATGGATATTCCAAAACAGGGTACAGAGGAAGTGGGATTGACGATGAACAACCCTACCTGGCAACCGCTGTTGCGAAAGGTAACTAGGGACTGGGTTCAGTGGATGGTCCGGTCTCCCTGCCCCCACCTCTTCTCCTTCAGATGGATGGTTTTGACATTTACACAGCATTCAACACTTTAGGAGCAGAAGATTTATTCACACAGAGATGAACGCCAGCCCATGCTGGACCTGAGCCGTCCTCCGTGCTTGGCTAGCCCCATGACGACCCAATATCTAAGACCTGGAATGAGGTAGCGGGTAGAGGAGGGAGACAGGAGACAGAAGGGGAACCAACCGGATAATTCTTCAAGACATTTTTCTGGCAGATTTTGTAATAGACGTGTGTGGGGGAAGACAATAAGCGTTGCACATCCCCAAGCACATTAAAAACGACTGCCCAAATTAATCACACAGTTCCACCTGTCACATTCTGAGGAGATTTGTGATGAATTTGCCTCGTAGAGAGGGGGAAAAACTTGCCCAGCGACATAAATACTGGCAAAGCGTCAATGTCTGTCGGGGGCTGTCTGCTTGAATACTGATTGGGGCCATCCTGGCTGTGAGATAACCACGACGATGCAAAACAAGAATGGAAGCTTGTGGCTCATGAATTTCACTGTCAGAATCTTCTCCAAAAACTGTGACATTACACAAAAAGGATCAATATTTGCGCCTTAGTCATATAAAATATTCTTAAAAACAAAAAAGATGTTAAGACCTTATATTCACAACACCAAAAAGGTTAAGATAGCTGGATATTTTCATGTTGCTGCCTAAATCTAAGGTCCATTCTCCTCAGGATGGAGAGTAACAGCCATCTTGGTTTATTATCGGAAAAGCACAAGCTCCATACTGAGACCTCAGAGGCACTGTGCAGACCTAATGACCCATCCAGATACATGGGGACCAAATGGTAGCTTTACCCATGAAACAGCCAACACGTCATCCACCTCAATTTCCCTCCCGCGGCTCCGGAGATGAGGTGTGTGATACAGCCTAGCTCCTGAATGGCAACCTGCGCCCTTTACAATGCCCTACTCAAGAGTCAAAGTAAGTAAAAGTAGCACACTGGAAAGGGAACCGGGTGTCATTTGGGATGCGGGTTTCTGCTGGGGTAACCTGCCACTGGCACCGCTCCCAGAGCCACAGGACTGGCATCCACCAGGCAGGCATGTTGTTAGCAGCAGCCCTGGACGTCTCGAGTGGAGCATGGCACTGGGTTAAGCACTTTTCCCCCTACAACACTCACACATAAATAATTCATGTTTCCTGTCTGTGCTCCCAGCCCGCTCTCCTTCTCGACACCATCCATGGGAGAACCATACCGTTGAGTCATCAGAGAGGTGGGGGAGGTTGAGACGATGCTGACATTATCCTTATTGTGTGACAAACAAGGGACAAATTCAACAACATAAAAAAAGAACTCTCTCCTGGGCATGGTACAGAAGAACGCACGATGCCTTGGGTTCGCCCAAAACCAAAGTTGGAGCAAGAACAAAAAATACCCCAACATTTTCAGTTGAAAGGAATGGAGGCCAGTGGTTAGGTTGTTTCCCCACTGTCAATAACACAGTACTGGCACCACAGGGTATCAAACACTGCAGTTCACTGTTTACATGACTTGACTAACAGTGTCACCACCATTCAGCACCATTCTCAACCTCTGAAGAGAAACGAAACAAATAAAGCAATTCCTCTTGACCCATGCTGAGTCCTGCACCTAGCACACTGATTTGATCAAAGGCTTGGATCTATACAGTCATTTGACCCTTGACCTTGCCGGAGGCTGCACGGGAAGTCAGGTGATTGCCAGGGGTCAGACCGAGAGCTGGGGATTAGGGACATATTGATCCAGCTGAAGATGGAGGAACAGACTGAAATGCTCCGCGGGCGAGAATGATATCGACCAGGAGAAGAGGCATGTAAAACCATATTTGAGCTGGGGACCTCTGAGATGTCTGTACAAACAGAGAACTGAGTGGAGAGAGAGAAACAGAAAGAGTGATGATAGAGGGAAGAAAGAGTGAGTGTCGACAGCAGACCTAGGGAGAGAAGTGGAGAGAGACAGGGGCTTCTAACAGTTCTTTACATTGGACAGACTCACTGGCCCATTCTCCTGGAGGAGCTGACACACTTCAGGGAGCAGGAGCATGGGGCCATGTAAATCAACCAGAGTGAGGAAAGATATAGGCCTGACCCACAACCCTGACAAGCCAAGCCAAGCACGGCTTTACAAAACCCAGACCCCATGTAAACAGCCTCCGTCAGGGACTGCTAGTCCAGCGCTTCACTTCACTTCCCGAGTGTGTGGTGAGAAGACAGGCGGAAGTGAGAGGGAAACCGAGAGGGAGGTAAGGGGGAGGCAAATCCAGAGAGTCCCACTCTAAATTAAAGGACTGCCTTGTGCCTTCCAACTAGAACTCCCTCAGCCATTGCTTACAGCACCCGCTGGGGGGAGGGGGAGGGGGCGCAGTGTGGTGGAGTGGGGCGGAGGATCGTTGGCGGGCTCTCACAACATTCTGGCTCCGGCAGCCAGAGGAGTAGATTCTAATGGGACGGATAGGATGGAGATGGGGGAGCATTTATTCATAAGGAAAAAACAAGCAGCCAAAAAGCCAGCAGAAACAGGACTGGGAATACACAACCATATTATGGATACACAACAGCCGTGGGAGAGAGAGAGCAGAAGGCAGGTAGGGAGGACCAGGAGAGATGAAGAGACGGACCGGAGAGATGGCTAGAGAAAAACACTGATTTACAGCATTCCATTATAGCAGCTCATCTTTCACATGTCTCGCCTTGGCTTTGTGTTCTCTCCCCAGACCCCTCCCTCCCCCCCTCCTTAACAGCCTCACAGCTTCCAGAGAACACCATAACCACCACCAGCAGCCACCCTGTCAGACACACCCCGCCCCTTCCTCCCACCCACCCACCCACACACACACGCAACCCTGACCTCCCTCTGTTTTGACATGACTCCTGGCCCCCCACAGCAGAGCAGTAGCAGCAGACAGCAGGCACTGGCCATTGGAAATGTAAGTAGAGAAATTAGCAGAGGAAGGAAGGAAATGGGATGTTGACTTGAACTGGCCCCGAGGGCAGCTGAGAGTCTCCCTGCTCTGCTTGGTGCGGTGCAGCTCCACTGGCTGCCTGACAGTTTGATGGAGTGAGTGGAGGCTTCCCTGAGGCCTGTGTCGACGTCTCTCACACTGATGTAGCTCAGTGAGGAACAGATTGAGCCTCTGGGCATTGCTCTGTACAGTTACTCCCTCACACTCTCTCTCAAGACCCCTCCCTGACAGAGAGAGAGATGTATGTATGTATGTACGTATGTATGTGTGTCTGTGGGCATATGGGCTTATCTGCGCGTGTAGGTGTGTATGTATCGGTTTATCTGCGTGTTTATGTATGTATTTGTGTGCGTGTGTGTGTGTAGGGCAGCGATCAAAGGATCGAACACATACTCATTAGATGATTAAATTATTATTTCAGTTGTACTATTTTCCACATTGTAGAATAATAGTGAAAACCACAAAACTATGATATAACAAATATGAATTAATGTTGTAAAAAACTGAAAATATACTGGTATTGTAATTCATATTGTAATTCTGCAAAGTAGCCACCCTTGACCTTGATGACAACTTTGCATTCTCTCAAACAGTTTCATGAGGTAGTCTCATCTCGAATGCTTTTTAATTAACAGGTGTACCTTGTTAAAAGTAAATTTTGGGAATTTCCTTTCCTTCTTAATGCGTTAAGGTGGGTATACCAGCCTAACGGTTTCAATTTCTGTTATTGTGAGATGCAGAGTGGTTGAATGGATGATCTCTGCAAGTATGGTTTCCATCGTGAAGCATGGAAGAGATGGTGTGATCGTGTGGGGCTGCTTTGCTGGTGTCACTATCTGATTTATTCTGAAGGCACAATCAGAAAAAATCCTTCATGAATGTTGGAAAGATTTTCAGGTGACTGCCTTATGAAATACCTTATGCAAAGCCAAATATCTTAGCAAGTATTTTGATTTGCTTAACACTTTTTTGGTTATTATATGATTCCATTGGTGTTACTTCGACAAAAAGAAATACCCTTGAATGGATAGGTTTATCTAAACCTTTGACTGCATTGTCTGTGTGTGCGCGCATGTGGATATATGTGTGAGAATACATGTGTATCATTGTACGTATGTGATACACATGTGTATGTGACTCATCCTTCCTGGGATGCTTTATACCCAATCATGTTACTGACCTGTTGCCAATTGACCTAATTAGGTGTGAGATATTCCACCAGGTTCATTATTTAAGCATTACACAACAATTCCAGTGCTTTTCTTGCCCCTGTCCCGTTCTTTTTTAAATGTGTTGCTGGCATCAAATTCAAAATGGCCATTCATTGTTCAAGAAACAATAACATTTCTCAGTTTCAACATTTTATATAATGCTTTGTGCTATTTTCTATTGAATATAGGGTTTAAATGATTTGCACAGCATTGCATTTGGTTTTTCTTTACATTTTACACATTGACCCAACTTTTTTGGAAATGTGGTTGTATTTTTATGTGTGTATATTAAGCCTAAAGGTATTTTTGCTATAATGAATTTGTATTTGACCAATAGGTTTCTGCTGGCTGGAGATGACATAAAAAAGTGACAAAATCACTATAGCTCAAAATGTCATACCTATGACATTTGTCATAGGTATCCATATAAAATCAATATTTTTTGTTCATTTTATTATTACACTGGCCTTGGTTTCATATTCCGGTCCGTAAGACTTTTAGACAGCACTGTATGTGTTTTCATCGCTCTAACTCTCAGTAACAGTGACAGAAAGAAGGCTAGACAAACATACACACAGATGCAGCTCGTCTTTTCCTTCCCTGCATATTTCCCTCCCTTGGACAGTATTGTAATGGCACTACAAATGCTGTTTACTGTGTTGGGGGAGAGGCCCAGGGAGGCGGAGACAGGGGGAGACGGGGAGTCAGGGCGGTGAGGGCACAGACTTAATGAAAAGAGTCTTACGGCGCTGGTCATGAGAAGCATGTGCCGCCGGGGGGCTCTACTGCTAATTTCGGGGGGCAGCCAAGCGTTTCACGCTAGACTTGTCATTCGGCCAGAGGGGCATTCATACTGTGTGACAGCAATTGCGAGAGGGGGCCATTCTACTCCCTCCTCCTCCTTCATCCCTTCCTTCCCCCTCAAACCCTCTTTCCCCCTCTGCAATGATCAAAAGCTGTCACAGACAGGCTAAAGAATTACAAATGAGTGTCCTGTGGCACTCCTCCTCTCCTATCCTCTCCTCTAGCTCTTGTCTCCTCTCCTCCATCGCTACTCTCCTCCATCAACCCGCTCATTCCACACTACTCCGCCCTCTTCTTTCCTCTCCTCTCTCCTTCCTTTCTCTCCACCCTCTATTCTCTCCTCCCTCTCCTCTTCCATCCACCTTTCTTCCCTCTTTCCACCCTCTCTTCTTTGCTCCTCCCTGCGCTCTATCCTCTCCTCCCTCTATTCTCTCCTCCTTCTTTCCACTCCTTTCTGTCTCTTCCTTCTCTCCTCACATGGCAACGATTGCCCAGCTCATCTCCGTCCTTCAGTGTGTCTGTAATACATGCAGGGTTTTGTACTGATGCTCAACTACCAGGAACGCAGCGTTAACCTACAGCCAAACAAGAGGGTTAATCCCAATTCCTACTAATAGAAGTGATCCATGTGATCTCCTGCCCTGGGATAAAATGAGAGCAGCCGCTCCCACACTAAGGCTGCGGTGCAAATAGCACCCTATTCAATGTTGAGTACATTACGCTGGACCATATGGCTCTCCTCAAATATACTGCACTATATAGGGAATAGGGTACCATTTGCACTGACCACAAAGGCCCATTGCGTCCCCTGTTCCATGTTGCTGTTTGTCTGTCCTAGAGGTGAAACCGCTGGCTAACTGATTTAATCAGTAACATCGACTTCCAGAGGATTTGGCTTGCCCTTGGGTTATCTCTGAACTTGAAGATAAAAGGAGAACAAAGTCATTGGAAATCATTAGGGGTGAAGGAAGACGGAGCACAACTCCGGTCTTGGCTGTGGGGTCCGTGCAGGCAAACTAACTGTCCTGATCACAGACACTCCTGCTAAGAAAAATGAAATGGCAGACAGAGAATTAACAGAAATACTGACACCTAAAGACAGAATGAACAGAACAACTGACAGCTAAAGACAAATTGAACAGAACTACTGACAGTGATGGACAGAATGAACCGAAGCACTGACAGCTGAAGACAGAATGAACAAAATTCAAGAATAAAATAATAAAAAGCTCTACAGACCAATAGGAAGGGCATGAACAGTCCTACTGTCAGAAATGAAGAGAATGAACAGCTCTTCTAATAGAAAGACAGAGAGATACCAAAGAGAAAAACGTTAACAGCTGTTCTGCCCTCTTTTATAAGCGGTGTCTGCTTTGGGGGGGGGGATGTAGAGTGTAGCGTACAGATGAAAGGATGAGAGAGAGAGAAGTAGTCAGTAATGAAGGGGTGGAGGGGAGGGGTGGAGTCAGGGAAGGAGCGAATTAACCTGAGAGCAAGAAGGAAACTTCTGTTAATTTATCCAAAACATGCTATCATGAGAGACAGAGAGAAGAAGAGAGAACAGAGAGGGGGATGAGAGGAGCTGAGAACAGAGAGAGCACTGAGAAAGCGCGGGGGGGTATTAACAGTGCACATCCTCAGGCTGTGAATAATTTAGAGGAGCACTGGGAAGACGAAACAAAGACGAACACAAAACACTGGCAGCGTTTGACCCAGTGCTGCAGCTACATCAACACAGCCCAGAACTCCCTCCCTCTCACAGCCCCTCCCTCCCCCCTGCTCTCTCATCTCTCCCCCTCAGAGCCACCCAGCGAAAAAACAGCTGTGCTCTCCTCTTGTTTCACCTCACATTCTATGAGAGCCAACAGAATGGCTGACATCTCAGTTCCATGTACTCCATGAATTCCATCCACTCTCTCATTCTCCAACCCAAAGTGGTCTCAGGAGACACTGCAGACTACTTTACGTAAATCCGTGGCACCCAATTTCGTATGATATGTTACGTTACATTAGGTCACATAACAATGCGCTACCAAAATGTATAATAAATAAAAGTAACATATATTACGAACGCTTTTGCAACGTATAAAATGTTACGAACGCTATTAAGATGTAAAATAACATAAAAATGTATCATATTTTACGAACAGTACAAAAACATATGAATTATAAATTATAAAAAGATGTCTGAGACGTGTTTTTCGAACCAACAACATACAGTTCTGAAGGCAGACACCCTACTCATTGAGTACACAAATCAAGGACAAGAAACCAAGGTCGCTAAAATATGTAATAAATGCATTTAAACGGTACAGTAAACCTTAGGTATCACAGCACTGGAGTTAAGGTTAGGATTAAGGTTAGATATCACAGCACTGTAATTAAGGTTACGGTTAAGGTTTGGGCTAAGGTTAGAAAACAAAAAAAGTTTAGATTAAGGTTTGGTTAGAGTTATGTCTCACAGCACTGGGGTTCAAGTTAAGGTTTGGGTTAAGGTTAGGTGTCACAGCACTGGGGTTAAGGTTTGGGTTAGGATTAGAAAGAAAATCACTTAAAACATTAATGTTGTTACACCACCCCTTGCCTCCTCTCATCCCAAGTTCCTGTCTGAAGCAGTGGGTAGAGTACTCATCTGTGGAGTGGAAGGTGCCTGGTTCGAAACATGGTCGACTGTGTTTTTTTTCTGGATTGTTACTCTCACATTACTTTACTTAACGTAATATATATTACAAAATCGTCTGGCTAAGATTTACGTAATACAGCCTACGTAATCCTCCTGAGAACAGGTTGCCCAACCAGCCAGGCAGCCAGCGCACCTGATCTTCGTGTTCTCAGAGAGGGGAGAGAGACACAATGCTGTCTGCCACTGCTAATAACGAACACGTGAACCAGGGCTCAGCCCACCCCTCACTGCAGACTGCAGACGTGGTGCCCGTCAGGAGCTCCTCTGCTCTGTCAGAAGTATGGACAGCTCAGAGACAATGCAGACCAGCCAGAGGATACAGCAGGGTGGGTTACAGTAGCTCTGTCTGCTTTCCTGTCAACATTGGACGAGGGGCTAAATGGGGCTCATTGAAGCGCACCATAAATCACCTCACCTTCTGGCATATGTTTCCATGTCTCTATGTATGTGTGGACCTCAGTGGACTTGGCATGGTAGGGGAAGGGGGTTGGTGCAGGAGGGTGAAGGGCAGGAGGGACGCCGCTAATCAAGACAGCAGGACAAGGTCATTAATTACCGTAATTAAAGAATCATGGGTACATTAGTGGCTTGGGTGTGAGGGCACAGGAGGTGGAAGTTCCCAAGTCTGGCTGCTCCGGCGGCCATTTACAGGACGAGGACGGAAATAATGGAAGAAAAAAGGAAAACACTCGCCCGGGCAGCTACCTTCCAAAACAAAGACCTGTCCTCCCTTTCCCCCTTCTCTCTCC
This sequence comes from Esox niger, assembly GCA_016801105.1. NCBI lineage: Eukaryota > Metazoa > Chordata > Actinopteri > Esociformes > Esocidae > Esox > Esox niger. Next base: position 28,617 of record JACXGJ010005570.1, on the reverse strand, counting down.
CCTTTGTGTCTCTCTAACCTTCTGTCTCCCCCTCTCCCCCCCAGGTTCATTTGAGCGGAGGCTGATATTAATGGGATGTCCCTTGTTTGTAAACGTGCCAAGTTGTGTGCAGCCCCGCAGGCTGTCTATTACAGCAGACCTCTGGGGCGCCTGCTCCATATGGCTCTGCATATGGCACTCAGCAGCATGAATTAATGTTGTTATAATACTGATTTTTATGAGCTGTGTTCCCACTCCTCCTCTCCTTTATTCTTTTCATTTTATCCCCCGATCTGTGTGTGAGTGCATGTGTGTGTGTGTGTGTGTGTGTGTGTGTGTGTGTGTGTGTGTGTGTGTGTGTGTGTGCTTGTAGTACTATACTTATGAGGACATGAGGAACACACAAATATTGTGACCAGTCTTAAATTAGGGCAGGATTAGGATTTAGGTTAGGCATGCTGAGTTGAGTTCAGGATTTAGGGTGAGGTTTAGGAAGGGGGAAAAACGATTTTCAGTAGGAAGACATTTTGGTCCCAGAAACACTATAGACGTAAGTGTATCAGTGTGTTTATACATGTTTAGCATTCTACCCGCCTTCCCTCACTCTTTAACATCTTGTTTTCTTCACCGGTCCGCTTTAAAGTACTATAATTGTCAATGTGTCCGATTCTCCTACACCAGGAAAAACAAGTTCCTGAAACAAAAAAAAACTTGAAGACACTTCAGGTGAACCAGGCGGGATATTCAGAAATGAATGTCTAATAGCAAAAACTGTGGTTGGAGGACCTTTTCTACCCGATCAGCGTTAGGCCTCATCAGAAGGATCGTTTGTAAGTAAAGTGCGTGTACAGTACAACGCCATCCTCACGAAGGCAGACACATGGGAAGCAACAATATGGGGTGGTTCCTCAACGTGAGTCTTCGGTGTCTTGATCTGACGGTGAGAAAAACAAGAGAGCAACGGAAAGCAGGGCGGAACAGCAGAGCGGTGCTCAAAGGGCTCCCACGCCAACCCACTCGTCACAGGGAGGAAGAACCAGAGAACACCACAATTAGAGGAGAGATCACTGGCAGCCCTGGGAACAACAAGAGCCCCTCCCCCAAACAGAAAGGAACTCTGTGGTTTGAGGAAGAACACACTGAAAGGGGCTTTGAAAGGTTTCGGTTGGCTAATCACTCTCAGCATGAAAGGGTTCCACTGTGCAGCGCAGCGGGTGTGAAGATGGTGAGGACGCTTCCTCTTTTGGATTCCTCAGATTCCTTCACTAGGATTCTGATTGTTTTAGTTTGGGCCTTTTTGAAGGTGCAGTCAGACTCAGGCTCTTTGTGATGATATTTCCAGCAGCAAAATGTCATCAGCATGTGACATAAAGAGAAGTAACATACATAGATACACTAACTCAACTCAGGGTTTTAGTTAAGTACGCTAGAGTCAGGTGGAACACAGGACCAGTCAACCTCCACTCCCAGACTCAGAGACCTGACAGCGATTCAGCTGAATCACATGGCTGAATTTAGCCTCATCTGTGTCAGAACTCTGGAAATCTGATGTCTAAACCCCTCATGCAATCAATGTCATGGGGTCTTTCTCAATTCACGGTGGTCCACTTTGTGTTACAGTACATCTACTTAATCCCAGGACACAGAGTATTACACACTCTTATGGTACAAACACATCTTGGAACAAGACACTCTTTGTATTTTAAAGGTGAACAAGTTCCAGAGGGCAACAACATCCCACACCTCTCTTAAACTGTGCTCACAGAGCCCTGAGAGGTTTTACTTCACATGAAATAATCCTTGCCAGTTCCTTTTGGGTATCCCCTCTGTCCTCAAGTTGATTTCACACGGGCCCCTCAGACTAACCCTTGTGACCAAACTTTGCACTGTTCTGTTGAAGAGGCTGCCAGCCACAGCCTGGGACTGACTGAGCAACAGGCCTGGTTACCATGTGAACCCGGCTTGTTGCTGGGGAGACCGTCACAAAGTGCTTCCTGGGTAATTTTCGAGGTCACTGGTTTGGTTTTGTGCTCGGCTGTGTGGCACAGATGGGCCCACCCTCATTCAGGGCCCAGCGGGAGCTCTTTCATTAGGCCCTGTGAATACCCTCATTCATCCCCACAACCGCCATTGGTCACACTGCGTCTATGCACAGGGCCCAGGACAAACTTCTCCCTCTCTTTTTCTCTCTCCTCCCACCTTCGTCACAGTGTTTTTAATTCTGTCTCATCAAAGGTATCGTCAAAGCTTCAGGCTAACACCTTGACACTCCAAAACACACTGGTCAACACTGATTTGTGTTGGATTGCCATGTAATAAACTGACATTGCATTGTTTGAAATATCTTGAAACCTTTTTCAAAAAGCCTTATATGACCCCGCTTTATGGTGGTAAATCATGCTGTTCATCACAAAATCTCCTGTTATGACATAAGGCCTACATTATTTAACCAGGTAAGGCGACCTGACAGAAAACACTGACTTTACATCAGTAACACCACATAAACTGTCCCGTCCTCCTGTTCACAGTTCAGCCTGTTGTGTAGTGCAGGTTCAGAGCCTTAACAAAACATAGCACGACAATATGCCTGGCATAATTCATGCTCCTGTCTTATCCATAGAGAGAGCAAGCGAAACAGCCTAGAGATGCAGTTCTATGTCCCTCTGCCTGCCTGCTGTGCTTCTGCTCTAATGTAATGGATGTGCTTAGACCAGCCACTGGGTTGGTCTGCTCTTCCATTTCCCCTTGGCCTCATCCCGGCTCTAAGTGAGTCTCAGGTCTGGCCTAGTGAGAAGTGACTAATTGCGTCTAGTTGTTAGTGCCCCTGGAATGAGATCCACTTCAAGCAGTGACAGGCTGTGCAATCATTTCTTTTCTCCCGTTTCCCCCTCCACTAGATTTACCCCTCCGCTTCTCAGCCTACTGGGCTGTAAAATTGAGCGGACGCCGGGCAGGATACGGAATGAGACCTGGCATCTTTGATGCTAACCTTGAAAAGGGCTGCTTGCTGTACCAGAGAAGGAGAGGCAGCCATCTTGGAGTGGAGAGTGAGAAAAGCAGGGGGTAAAATGGAAGTGTTTTATAAACGAAAGAGGATGAAATAACTAGAGTGAAGTAGGCTGATGGGGATGGGAGGGGGGTGTACCCTTAACAAAACCATAGCAGGAGTCCTGTGATTTTTAATGCACCATTATATTATACATAGGCTACTGCTAAAAACAAGATGGCGGCAGGGAGGAAGACAGCTTTGCAGACAGGATTTCTGCATTCTCTAGCCAGACAAAGAGACAGAAGATAGAAAGATGGATAGAGAAAGAGTGTGAGAGACAGATACAGGGTAAAATTGGCAGGTAGCCCAGTTGGGGGGGGGCTGACCAGTAACTGAAAAGTTGCTAGATCAAATCCCAGAAAAAACAAGGTGAGAACTGTAGTTCTGTCCTCGACAGTAAACCATAATTGCTCCTGTAAGTGGCTCCGGATTAGCTAAAATACTAAAAGGTAAAATGTAAATGACAGGAAGAGACAGACGGAGAGATAAAAGCAGAAAATAGACTTTGCCTTTTTATTAGACATGACAAGCCTTTTCTCTTTTTCCTTCTTTATTTCGTAATGTTCTAATGCACTGTCTTTGTTATTCCTTACCTGCATTCCACTATTCCACCTCAAGCCTCAAATACTAAGAAAATGGATTACATGAAGATAAAGTATTACATTTTCCAGCATAATATTTTGAAATGTAATTTATTCTAAAAAATGAACATCCCCTCAGCATATTGTATAAAGGAAAACAAACAAAGTAGTGTTTAAATGAAATTTACTCTATTGTCTGAGGCATATTTTAAACCCCAGCAATCCATTACCATAGGTCTATAGAGGAAATAAAAGCACCCCAAGACACAGTTATGATTTGAGCACCTGTTTTAGAGAACAAACCTCCTTGTCTCCATTCCTCTCCTTATCCCTCCACCCCAACACATGATATTAGTGCTTTGAGATGGTCTCTCCACAAGAGATTAACCAGGTTAAAACTCCCAGGCAGCTCTGTGGTGGGGCCACTCTCCCCCTGGAGGTCTGCACTATCATTTGCAGGAAAATTACTTCAGTAATGAAGAATCCAGGCCCATAAATCCTAGTGGCCTCACTTTCCTCTCTTCCTCTCCTCGCTTCGCCATCCAAGTCCACTGAACAGCTAGTAAAAATTCCCCTTAAAAAATTCATAGAGCAATTTTACCTCAAATCCCTCCTACCAAGCACAATTATGGAACTTTCATCTCAATTGATTTATGTGCTGAGCAGGGAAAGAAAAAACAGGCTGTAAATCATCGTTTTTAAAAGGAGGGAATGCTTAGGCATTTAACAAGTGGGCAGGCAGGCGGACAGGCGGGCAGGCACGCAAGTTGAGCGTTAAAGTGGGAGGTGAGTAGAATGGGAGGCGGCGCAACAGAGGGGGGAGAAAGACAGGGGGCATGGAGGCGTAACGGAGTGGGGTCGGGGGGGACGTATAGCTATTCCACTTGATTAATAACACTAATCAAATTATACAGTGTTCCTCTGTGCCCTGAAATCTGAGGGCATAATGTGTTCTAATGGCGAGGTTCATGGAGCTAAACTTCAGGGGAAAACACCATGCCACTGCATCTGACTGCTACACATCTTAATGAAGGCAGTAAAACATCAATTTTCAGCAGCCATGCAAGCAATGAAAGAGGGGAGTTTACTGTAGCCTTCGCGACCAAATATGTAACAACACTGGAAAACTGAAATGAAACAATAAGCAAGACAGAGAAAGAGACTGAGAGAGAGAGACAGAAGGGTTTGGATGGGGGAGGTCACAGGGAGAGGGGGTGGATTGAGAGGGAGATAAAAACAGACAGAAAGATTTGGGTGAGGCATAGAATAAGAAACAGATAGAAGGGTTTGGGTGAGGTAGGTCTCAGAGAGAAAAACAGACAGAAGGGTTTGGTTTGGAAAGGTCTTAAAGAGAGAAACAGACAGACAGGTTTGGTTGGGGAATGTCTTAGAGAGAGAAACAGAGAGTTTGAGAAACAGACAGAAGGGTTTGGGTGGGGAAGGTCTTAGAGAGAGAAACAGACAGACAGGTTTGGGTGGGGAAGGTCTTAGAAAGAGAAACAGACAGACGGGTTTGGGTGGGGGAGGTCTGAAAGAGGGAAACAGACAGATGGGTTTGGGTGGGGGAGGTCTGGGTTGGTAATGGGATTGGTGGTCCATCTCAATGTTCTATTTTGGGAAAGAAATCCGCCTTTGACACGTAAAATCTCTTGCCTGCTAACGGATGAGCCAGGCTGCTTTGCCATGTCTATTATCCTCAGAGAGGCTGACAACAGCCACATTTCATTACTATTTTAAGACTGATGTGCCTAACCACAGCATCCATCTATCCTTCTCTCCACACATCCCCGGCCAGTACGCCTCTTCTTGGCGGTATAGAGGAAAACAGCTCAACGAGACTAAAAGGTGGTCTGGAGGCTGGATGCTGCAGGTGGGAGGCGGGGCTGACATGGTTATTTTCACAAGGCATAACTGCAGAACAAAGAAGAGCAGAGGTCCTTTGGGTATAGAGTGTCCCTAGTGCTGCTCTATTGGTTGACATTATACACAAAATCAGCAGACGAACAAGAAAATAAGGAATAAGGCTAACGTGGCTCAGCCCTCTGGATCAACCGGTGTGTAACCCAACAAAACAGCCATGCCTGCTTTCATTACCCTCCCTGTAGTCACACACAGAAAGAAAACACTGCGGTTCGGATTAGATCGGCTAAATTACACTATACGCAAACAATCCAAGCAGCTGTAAACTAGCTCTCAATAAAAGCAAACATTATTTTAGATTTTAGTCAGATTTGATCTGAAAAATGTAAACAAACTTGAGAAAATACCAGATTGTTATTGATGTTTTTATCAAAATGATGACTTGCGTTTTGGTTTTTACATTCAAGCAAACGGCCTCAATCAGGATGGAGTGCCGTTTTCATTTCAGGGAGCGTCTTAGTTTCCCTGGATTCTATTTCAATACAAACAGTTGGGCTGTCGCTGTGCAGAAAACTCAATCAGGTCGAATTACATGTCTATCAGATCAAAATGTAATTGATTTGAAATGCGACATGAGATTAACTACATGGCAGTGAAGGCACAGTGGGGAGCCCCGTAGGGACTGGCCTATGGGGAACTCATTACTGCTCGCTAGGTTCTGAATTATTGAGTGGAAAACTTAAGCATTGACTTTGAGGTATAGGAATCGCCCGTAACAACTTCGTAAGTGTTCATCTCAACTTACAGCGGGGCAACCGAAGATGTCTGACGACTCATCTGGCTTGCCCTCTCATCAATATTACATGGAGAAAACTTGTAATGGTTCATAATTTAAAGAGTTCACATGAAGGTAGGGTTAGGGCGGTACGCACATGCGTCATCTCCGTGTTACCTTATATACACATAATATATCCCACAACCATTTATACACGTCATATCCCATTTTTCTAGATCAACACTTAACAATTCTCTTATTTCTCTCTCTTGTCAGTATGATGGTAGGGTCAGTGCAAATGCATCCATCATCCTATATCATCTCTGAAACACATGGGAATCCTTTGCAGTGACATCACATCCTGTCTTTGTGTTGTTCTGATATGCACACCCGATGAGTTAAGGTCAAAAGGTCATCGAGCGTTAGCTGATGCGGCACACCGCATGCTGTCCCTCCAGTGTGGAGCTGTAGCCCTGTCTTGGAGCGATATGTACTATAACTAAAGTAGACACAAAGACCTCAAATGCCAGGAGCAGGCGTGCTCTGCTCTGGGGGACACAGCATGCTTTGCTTTCTCTCTTTCCTTTTTTCTTTCATCACTTGGGGACCCAGCACATCTCCCTGACCCTGACCAGGGACCCAGAGGGCATTCCTGAACCTTCCCTGGGCTGCAAGCAGGGGCCCTGTGGAGAAGATAAACATATAAGCCACCACAGTGCTGTGCGTTATGACGTGGTGCGATGGGGCCTCCACATCCCTGAGGTGCCCAGTGGCTGTCTACCCCCCTAGCCTCCCTGAGGGCCCCTCCCTCTGCAACCCTCTCTCTGCTCTCTGTCACTCTTTCTGTCTTCTTGCCCTCCTGCTAGCTTTCCCAGAAAATGAGAACTCAATTAATTCAGGGGAAATGAGGGCGACCGAGGAGGCCCTAAAGCCCAGAGAGAGCAAGAGCGAGAGATAGAGTGAGTGGGAAATACAGAGAAAGAGAGAGCAGACAAGAGGGAGGAGAGAGCAGATCTCCCTGTCGATTGTGTGGCCTGGTTAAGGCAAACACAGGTGGAGTGACTGGGTGCACTAGGGAGAGCGATGTGCATTAAGTCTTTAGCCAAGTTAATCCTGTCTACAGTTCAAACATGGCTGATGAACGTCCCTCATTAAAGGGCCAAGTGGAGCGAAAGAGGGATATGTACACAAACCAGTCACAATGGAACAGACGGGCAGAGGAGAGTGAGAGAGAAATGGAGAGAGAGAGAGAGAGAGAGAGGCTGTTAACTGGCCAAATGAACTCAAAGCCCTGAGATGTAATTAAAACAAAGCTGACCCTCAACAAGGCCCAATACTTGGACAAACCATGCAAATAAACAAAATGGTCAGGCGGTTGACATGGTCCCCTGGACGTCCGTAGGATGTCCCGTTGGCTTGGGGCATTGCTCAGTCGTTGGACAACGCATATCTCTCCTGTGGACTTTCAGTGGCTTAATGCATTCCAACTGTCACGCAGAAATCCCAGTGCCTAAAGGCCCAACGCCTGATGGAATCTAAATAAACAAATGTTATGTGACATGGTGTAGCTTTTGCACGTATGAGGTAATCAATCGTTCTAAGAGTGAAATACAATATACTGCATTTTATGTTTTTCCCCTTCCCTAATTTAGTTATATTCAATTGTACTTCCAACCCTGTCGCATCTCAGGAACATTCAAAGGGCTCAGGAGCCTTCCTCGTATTGGTCAGTGAGGCCAAAGCCATCAGCGGTGACTTGACTGACAACCTCAGCTTGAATAAATATGGTTTGGGTGAGGAACAAAATATGGAGTAAATTGGAAAAAAATTCCATGAACAAAACAATTGAGTAAGCCACTGGAAAATATATAAAAAAACATGTTATCAACTATTTTCATGAATTTGTGGCATTACATTGAAAAGCTGACTTCTACATAATCTGCAAACAGTGAGTTATCACAGAAAGGCAGTGGAGTTAGATGCTCCAGTAGCTCCTGCATCGTATCAACATCCTACATTGGTACACACAGTACACCCCACTTGCTGTATATGTTCTCTGCCACTCAACAATGTTCATTGAACCCAAAAGTTTTTCAGGGATGTAATAATAAATTGAAAGCAGTGGCTGTAGTTCTGAGTTATTTCTCTTACTGAAGATCCAGTAGCTTTTGTGCAGGTGTCGATCACAGTCCGTACATTTATTTTCTGTGTGCTATCTGTCCTCTCAACATCCACATGCCGCAAGATATTGCATTACCTTGTTTCCAAAAATGTTGGGACGCTGGGAACATTTTAAAATAATATGATCATTTAAACCATATATTCAATCGAAAATAGTGCAAAAACACCAAATCAAATGTTGAAACTGAGAAATGTTTTTGTTTCTTGAACATTGTATGGCCACATTGAATTTGAGGCCAAAAAAAATTCCAAAAGATTAGGACAGAGACTGGAAAAGGCAACAAAAGACTGGAAAAGGTGTGCTCTGCTAAAAAATTAAACCTGGTGGAATATCACACCAAAAATTTGGTCATTTGGCAACAGGTAGATAACATGACTGGTTATTAAAAGATTATCTCAGAGAGGATGGGTCTGTCAGAAGTAAAGATTGTGAGGTTGTCATTCTGGGAAAGACTGCGTGGGCAAATAGTGCAACAATTTAAGAATAACATTTCTCAATGTAAAATTGCAAAGAGTATTGGGATCTCATCATCTACGGTACAAAATGTCATTAAAAGAATCAGAGAATCCGTAGGCATCTCTGTATGCAAGGTCTCTATATGCAAGGGACAAGGACGAAAACCAATATTGGATGGCAGTGATCTTTCGGGCCATCAGGCGGCACAGCATTAGAAACAGACCTGATATTGTAGTGGAAATCACTACATGGGCTCAGGAACACTTCCAAAAATGATTGCCTGTGAACACATTATGTCGCTATGCAAGTTAAATCTCTACAATTCAAAGAAGAAACCATATATACACAAGATCCAGAAATGCTGCCACATTCTCAAGGCCCGTGCTCATTTTCGATGGACTGGGGCGAAGTGGAAAACTGTCCTGTGGTCTGATGAATCAGAATATTAAATTATTTTTGGGAATCATGGATGGTGCGTCCTCCGGACTAAAGAGGAGAGGGACCATCTGGCATCTAATCAATGCACAGGTCAAAAGCCAGCATCCGTGATGGTATGGGGGTGCATTAGTGCACATGTCATGGGTGACTTGCACATCTGTGAAGGCACCAGTAATGCTGAACATTATATACAGGTTTTAGAGCAACATATTCTGACATCTAGACATCACCTTTTTCAGGGAAAACCTTGCGTACTTCAGCAAGACAATGCCAAACCATATTCTGCCTGTATTACAACAACATGGCTCTTTAGTTAAAGAGTCTGGGTGCTAAAGTGGCCTTCCAGTCCAGATCTGTCACCCTTTGAAAACATTTGGCACAATATGAAACAAAAAGACAAAGGAGACCCCAAAATTTTGAGCAGCTGAAATCCTATATATAAACGAAGAATGGGAATACACTTCACTTTCAAAACTACAAAAATTTGCTTCATTGGTTCCCAAATGCTTACAGAGTATTGTTAAAAGTAGAGGTGATGCAACACAGTGGTAAACATGGTCCTTTTTTGAAACGTGGTCCTGGCATCCAATTCAAAATGGGCATGTGTTTTTCTAAAAACAATAACATTTCTCAGTTTCAACATTTGATATGTTGTCTTGTTTTCAATTAAATACAGGGATCAATGATTTGCACATCTTTGCAGTCTTTTTTTTTTTTTACGCAGCGTCCCGGCATTTTTTTAAACAGGGTTGTACTACCAGAAGCAGGCTTCAGTCTACATACATAGCCTGCTTGCTTGATAATTGACAGACAAGCAGATGCAATCTTACAGTTTGATAGACAGCACATGATTAAAATTCACCAGAGTTCCACCTCTGGGCAGCCTCTGCGTAGCCCCTGGTAACCAGTTTGACAGTCTGCCTCCTTAGCCAATGTTTGCAATGATGATGAAAAAATTACCGTCTATGTAAATAGACTTACTATTTCTATGCTTATGCTTGCAATAGCCCAAACTACTGTTACAAGTTAAAACAGCCAAGTATGTTGAATTGTCTCAGAAGATATAAGAAAAAGATCTCTGATTATTGCCTCAGGACTGCAGAGGCAGGAATGGAAACCCCGGATCCACATTCACTTAATGAATAGAGAATTGCACACCCCGTATATTTAACAGGTGATAAAACTGCATGGGATGCTAACCAACAACCTGCAGAAAATGATGCGGCACCAGTAGCCAATTTGCTTTTGGGGTTTTCATAAACACATTATTTTAGTGATGATAATAAATGTTTTTCTTTATCAGGGATGATAATAAATGCATTGTCTTGCTTGGCTTACAGCTAATGTGTTGACAAGAAACAGATTTCTTGCCATAACTAACCATGTTTAAGTTAGCACCTCCTCTAAACTGCACACATCTCACATAATGTGTTGACAACGCTGTTTTAACTGGGTTTATTATGATAACTGCTACGTTTTACAACTAATCAATTTCGCAAGTACGGTATTTTATTTGGAATTTTCATATACTATTGTGTCAGCTGATCCAAAGTAACTGAAAACCAAGTGTGTGAGAAGAAGGAAGTAACTTGACAATGTTGATTTATCAGGATTACAAGAAGAACAGTTTAGAGGGAGTGAATCATGCAAACCAAGGTAAGGCCACAAGCTGTACTGTTCAAGCTACTGTTAAATTGCTTTGCTTCTATGCTTAAAATTCAAGCCTGGTGATGCTGATTTGGGGAATGACCTAATCCACTACAAAGTTTGTGTTGTGAGGCATAGTTGATCCGATCATTATCTTATCTGATACTATCTTTGTCAATGAAATGTATAGTAGGCTAGCTAACAGTTGTTACTGTACTGTGCAGAAATTTGGATACACCCAGTGTTTATCCTAGCTAGAAAGCCAGTTTTTGTGAATGTATGGAGTAACGACAAGTGTAGCCAAGTTCTTGTATTACAATATTATAGCAGAGTGTTTGTTTCCCACAATTCACAGAGTTTGGTGATGACATTAAACATCATTGCTTTTCAGAAGAATGTGCATGGCATATTTCAACATGGCTAGCTAGTAACTGTAACTTGCTGGCTTGTAATGGTATGTAGCCAGCCAGCGATTCACTTAAGATTAATGAGATTAAGTTAATGACAGTAAAATTAAGGTTAACTATAGCAGCCTAGAACATAATGTCAGCCTTTTTTGTGTTCTGATTCCTATCTAATATAACACACAGATGTCCAGGTCAACAGAATACACGCTGACTTCAGCCATATTGTATTGCAATGTAACAGCTAAGCATACTTTGCTAGCTTCATTTTTAATGACCCAAATACTGCCAACAAGATATGTCCAACTGTCCACAGATGGCAAACAAGGGTAAAAATACTGTGTGTGCGCGCGCATGCAGACATGAAAGTGTGTGTGACCCTTTAGCTAAATTGACCTCACCTCATGGCTCCCAAACTGGTGCTCGTCTCTTTTTAAAGAAGTGAACTGCAAAGAAGAGACAACAGTGATTAATTGGGGAGTGTATGCTTGGCCCGGCCAGCTATGTAAAGGGGGTGCACAGCCATTCTGTCAGGCATATTTATACGTGAATCTTTCTTCTCCAGGTCGTGAAGAAACGCTAGCCGTTTGTAGCAGACGGGCAAGCAGCTGTTGCCAGGGGCTGTTGCAAAGTTTGTAGCATACAAAATACTGAGTTATGTGATGGTACACTCAATGCTAAAGGTGTCATCCACTTGTAATATTTGACGGTGGTCCTGTGTAGCTCAGGTGGTGTGCTGCCCTAGTATTTCCAGGTTCAATGGTGGCTAAGGGCAAATGTAACTACATGTTGTAAGCCAATTTGGATTAGTAGTCGCCAACTACGGATCCTAAGGATAGACAGTGCAAATAACTCAAACAGAACACGAAGCCCTTCCTCAGACACAGGGCATGTGCATTTTGTTATGTTGAATATCTAGGCCCAAGGAGAAAACAGAAAAACACAAATTGACCCTGGTTTTTAAAAGCCCTTGTCAAGATCACATAAACTACACGCTGCATAAACACAAACCACTTTCGCTGATCACAGAGTCAATCTTTTGGCACTCAGGGGTATTTCCCAATGTACATTACAGCTTCATTGCTTTATAATACTATACCTTAAGTCCACATTCACCCCTACAGTGCAACCGGTCCACCCTGATCCCACCCCCTCAGGAAAACCTAGTAAAACAGGCCAGCCAGACAGTTCCACATTTTCATATGATAAATAACACGTATGTTAAGAGCCAGGGGGGATTGTAGTCAATGTGTTTCCTAGAAAATCAGTCTGCCACCAGTACTTAACGTGATTGAATGGCCTGTAAACAGAAGCTGCAGGCATTCTTGTTCCTGTCTGGGAGACACTAATAAGGTTGTGCTTCGAGCAAACTAGCTAAGCGAGGAGGGGAAATATAAAGAACCTAAGTTCATGAACTGAGAAGTAAGTGAAGGAGCTTTTAAAAATACCTCTCTCAGTGCACTTTGCCTTATCCCTGAACCGAAACTGAAGACGATGAAACCACAAGACCAAAGAGTGTTAAGCGTCAAGCTAGTCATAAGACATCCCGGGTCAATAGATGATAGTGTTCCTCACATTACTTAAATTAAAATTAGATCTGTCTTTAACAGTCTAATAAAAAGCCATATGATGATCCTTCTCCCTCTCCTCCCTTTCCACTTCTGAATAGAATCAATTCCCCTTTGTACACATATATTGTAAAGACCTCTTTGCTCTCATGCCAACATCTTTTCTTCATCTGCATCCATTACAGTCAAAGTGAGTTTTTTTGGCTTGTTAGCAGCAGAACCACAGTATTGACTAAGTGTGGAGTTAGAGATAGGGCCTGTCCATGTTTCAGGCAACATTAGACATGAGAAAATGCAGAAAGCACACAATTTTGTTGTTAAGCTGAAAAAGGGCCTTTGTGGTCTCCTCAACACATCATCTGACATTGCTAATATATTTCACATCAGGATATTAAACTAATAAAAACAACTTAGTTAGCAAAACATTTAGTGCCTTCGTATAGTTTTCAGACACCTTCACTTACTTAAACATTTCATTGTTACAGACTACATTTCTAATTGATGCATAATGCATACATATATATTGCCCTCCGTCTACAATAAACTATAATGACAAAGTGGAAACATGTTTTTGACAAAGGCTCTCCTTGTCCAGTCTGACAGAGATTAAGAGGATCTACGAGGAAGAATAGGAGAAACTGCCCAAATCCAGATGTGCAAAGCTGGTAGATGCATACCCAAGAAGACTCAAAGTCACTGCCAATTGTGCATCTACAAAGTACTGAATAAAGCGTCTGAATACTTATCTACATTAGACATGAAATACATTTTAAAAACATGCTTCCACTTTGTCATTAATGGGTTATTGTGTGTAGATTAATGGTAAAAATATATAATTAATCAATTACATTTAAAACACAGTAAATGAAGTAAAGTCTACAACAACACAATGTGGAGAAAGTGAAGGAGTTTGAATAATTTCCAAAGACACTGTACATGATGCATAGAAAGGTAGGTGGGTTTTTAATAAAGAGAAGCATGTGGCCACTAACCGTGAAACAAATCCACAGACATTAAAGAAGTTTGACATTCAATGGGAAACATATCAGTTGACTCTTAGTGTTTGTTTACTAAACACAACAACTGAATCATATCTGAAAAAAATACAAGTAAGCCAACAAGCTCATTAGTGTAGACCTGGTGTCATACTCCTTAACATTGATCATTAGTGTAAACTTGCTGCCATACTCCTTAACCTTGATCATTAGTGTAGACTTGCTGTCATACTCCTTAACCTTGATCATTAGTGTAGACTTGGTGTCATACTCCCTAACCTTGATCATTATTGTAGACTGGCGTCATACTCCTTAACCTTGATCATTAGTGTAGACTTGCTGTCATACTCCTTAACCTTGATCATTAGTGTAGACTTGGTGTCATACTCCCTAACCTTGATCATTATTGTAGACTGGCGTCATACTCCTTAACCTTGATCATTAGTGTAGACTTGGTGTCATACTCCCTAACCTTGATCATTAGTGTAGACTTGCTGTCATACTCCTTAACTGTGATCTTTAGGAGCTGTTAAACTGAAGCAGGATGCGGTGAAGAAGGTTCTGAGTAAAATCTCTAACCCCAGAACGTAACAGTGGGCCGTTTCACCTATGGTGACCGATAGTGAAACTAAAGAACAACCCACATTCTATGAGTCATTTGTGAAAAAAACACAAAGATATATGTGTGTATAAATTTGTCAGGATGAGCCAAACCACAGACCGAGCTATTAAAAGGGGCTGCCTGGTCTCAGCAGAGACCTGCCCTGATGAAAGAGAATTGGCCTTGCAGAATAACCTTTACCCCGGCTTGCCGCAACCAAGCCAGAAACCTTCCAATAAACAATCCTTGCAAAATCAAGATATGAAACAACAGACAAGGCACCCATTGGGTTTGTTTGTCCACTTTGGCCTCCCTTAGCGAAACCTAAACCACATTTGGGCCCTAATCCCAGATGAGAAAATGGGAGGGATATAGTGGCAGTAGCAGAGAGATAGATAAGGATAAGGCACCTGGTGAATAGCACCTTTGTGATTCACCAGACCACCGAGGTAGCTAGGCTCAGATTTGGCCCTGTGTCATGCTGCTAATTTGATGACCGTTACCCCCACTGACTACACTTGGCATCCGAGGCAAGCCGTATCCTCTTACTTCCCTATGGTCACCTTAGTATAACAAGGTCTGCTGCATCAACAGAATAGATTAAATTGAGCAGAATTGAACACAGTTCATTGGCTTTGGCCCTGGGCTGCCTGTGGGATACAGAATAGATGAGAGCCCCATTGGAGCTTGAGTATCAGTTGACTGTCTAATTATGCAAAAGGTTTGTTGTGATTGGTTGGTGCTAGGACAGGGTCAGGACTGGGCGGAGCTACATGTTATTTACTTCTTTATTAAAAGTTAAATGGCACAATTACTCAACTTTGTGTGTATTGGAAATGCTCTAAATCACATGTCAGCAACATAGTTAGATTTTTATTCCACATACTGGCCTATCAGTGTCTATACATCTCCAATAAGTGGTAGGGATAAACATCACCATGAACATCTCAAGAGAAAACATGCAAGGCTGAAAGGCATAATAGAACAAAGGAGGACCTCTTTAATAATTGTATTTTGCATGTATTCACCACCACTGGCATACATCAACTTCATATTAGTAATTACAGTAATTGCAAGACTGGCGAATGAGATGAGACCACTAAAATAATACACATGGGAAGTCCCAGCTTGCTCTTTAGAATTGTGTTGCCAATGGCTAGGTTTAGATAAAGCACGGTGATGGCATTCACAGGGTTAAAAACTTGATCCCACATTGGCAAAATATACCACGTGGCCAAGGTACTTTGGCTGAAATTGTCTGATAAACTACCATATCATTTAGTTCAAAGAAGAAAGAAAAAAATGTCTACACTAGACTGTGTATGATATTTCCAAATCAAGACTGAGGCGAACCACAGGCCCGACCTACACCACCTTAACACATTCAGACAGATATACATAAATGGCAAATGTGTGCCCACAAGTACCAACGCAGAAAAACAGCCCCACTTACAAGCCGCTGCACAATAGCCTGGCAATTAGCGGGCAGAGAGGAGAAACGACAGATCGGTTACAGTTGTTGAATGTTAATTACAGCGTTTTACGGTGGCGAGTAGATAACGAGTTACTGCGAGAGAGAGGGAGAGAAAGAGAGCGAGAGAGAGAGAGAGAGGTGCATTGCTGCGTGCATTCTTTAACGAGGAGCCGTGGAAATGTATTAAACTGGAGATCAGGGACAATGAAGCGTTACTGGGCCTGTCAGCGAGCAGCTTCTTCCAGCGCTGTGCTTTGTTCTAATGAAGGCAGACATTCATTTTTCCTCTTTTAGAATTCATTCTAATGCGTTAGACGGGAGCAATTAGGCCTACCCAGCTCTACTGTCTGGACGACAACAACAACAGAACGGGTGACAGGGAGAATTCAACCCATGGGATGGAAGCATGTTTTACCAAATAAATATGTTTTCTATACTGTTCCAGTTATTCACCTTCAAATTCCACTAAAACGAGGTGTTCTGACAAAGACCTTGATCACTGACTCCTACATTCATGTCCCTACGACCACTTAGCTGTTGTTATGGCAGCCACATAGTAGACAAAACAACTAGCTTACAGGACATCCAGATAAGAAAAGAAATCCAGGGTTATGTTACAGATAACGCACGGCATGGGGAAGGGGGACAGAAAATAGCCAGTGGCCAAAGTGAAGCACGGGAATTAACGTCCACTCCTGCCTATCTTAGTGACAGGATAAAGGGCTTGGTAAAATCCCATGCTGGGTTAATATGGTCAGGGCTACTGTAGGAGCTGCGGTTCTGGAATCTGGGCTAATGGAACCATGGATTGGAGCGGAGCACTAATGCCAAGGACGGATGCTTAAGATGATCCATACCTCATGATTTAGGGAAATCCCAGAAAAATCCTTTAGTTTCAGCACTGACCCAGACAGACCCCTTTTAAACAGCTGAGATAACAGAAGGCTGGGGTTTTGCTGCTATGAACCAGACGGTACCATAGATTGGCCACACTCTTGACTCCCCAAGGCTTCATCAACAGCATAACGCTGTGTTTAGAGATATTTACACTGGGTATACTGGATGAAAGAGACACATGGGGCCAGCTCACTAATGAAATGAAACAGAAATGCTTAATAATTTAAGCACAGGTAATTTTCACTGCAAATTCTCAACAAACTTACTGAGTATTTCAATAATTTGACAGTCGGATACGTCGAAGAATTTCTGTCATTTGAAGTTCGGGAGGCTACAGTATACCTCCTGCCTGGACTAAAGACCCACACAAGTGTGCTGTCAACATATAATCTCCACAAACATAAAGTCTAAACTAGATTTGTTAGGAAACACAATAGAGCAAGACGAAAAGTGAGCTAAGTGAGTATAAGAAAAATAGACAGCCTATTAGACAGACAGAGACAGAAAGAGGGCAGAAGCGATGAAGAAAGAGAGAGCATGCTGGGATGATGTTTAGATGTCAATAAAATATGTGTTAACCAGATTAGCGAAGATGTTACCATGCAAGCTTATCGTCGTCCAGATCCAACAACGATCATTCCCAGTCCAGAATACTAATGATCTAGCCTAGCTGACGCGACATACCGTACATTCCTGGCAGTACTGGGAGAGCTGTGTCTCACTGGTCTGCACAGGAGCAAATTGTAACTGCAATATCAGCCCAGATATTGGGCAAGCATTTTGATTGGTTCTTATTTACAAGATACTTGCATTCAGAACACCGCAACTATTCGCATCAGATCACTTCAACAAATAATTTGGAAGTAAACATTACAGTTTGGTTTGGTGGGGTGATGCCAATTTGAAATAGGGATATCCAACCAATAGTGCACATCAACTTCAATATGAACCCCTCTTGCCAAAAACTTCAAAACATACTGTCCAGACTCATACTAAGTCAGGAGGACTTTGAGACAGGTATCAGCCAGGCAACTAATACCCAGGATGCACCACTAATTCAAAGAGAGTTGAGTGTAAGTCAGGTCGGGTGAAGGTATTTGGTAAGAGCACTATAATAGTAGTGCTATGTTTGTCAGAGTTTAAGTAGGTATCCATCATAGCTAGGCTACATACAGGAATGCTGAAGAATGAGAGCTGTTCTCTCTGAGAGGGCTCCTGTCTTTGAGTGGTCCTTTCAGGCCTTTGACCACCTTTTCTGACTGTAACACGAACAGCATTTTATTTCTATGGACGGAGCAATAACTTCCACTTTGAAGTTTCATCTAATGGTAGCCTACACTGGATGTTGTTTTAGTACTCACTCTCCACTCATTCTGTAGTAAGCTATGAGTGTCTACCACAAGTACATCTAAAAAACTCCACCCCATTTGTGTACTAATACTTCATTTAAAAAAGTTTGTTACAATGGATATCTGTACCTTCTAAATGACTCACATGAAATGTAAACTATGCTATTTTAATAGTTAGCTTTCAACAACTGCATATATTCCATTCTGTTACACTGACAAATGTGGATATATTAGCGACAGTAAACGTTTACTGTATCTGTAGATTTCTGAGGGATTAGACAAGTTATTTAGCAGGACTTTGTCAGGTTTGACCACACTCGTAGTTAAATTCTGGCCCAGTTAAAGGACTAAAAGTATTTAGATTACAATAAAAGAGAAAATGTACAATCTGACTGTATAAAATCCACTCCAGATAAAGGAATCCATTTCTCTCCCTAAACATTTTGAAGACAACAAACTCCTCAGCACTATTGTATACACTCATGTGTAAAAGTACATCCCTTGGAAAGCTGTAATTTATTATATGTTTGGACACAGGGATATCTGAGCTACATTCCAATGACCTTCATTGAGGTAAATCATTTAATGAATCACACAAAATAACGTGGAAACTTTAAACCGAAATTCAATTACATGCACATTTCTTTTTGTAGAGAAGAGGCTTCTTCCTTCATGAACATGTAGGCCAAGTTTGTGCATCTTCATCAATGAACGTGGTTGGAATTTAGCTCAGATATGCGTGTGTCCAAAAAACACCCTTTCCAGGGTGTGTAGTTATTTTTCACATAATTTTATGGCAGACAGCACTCACTGTCTCACTCCATCCACTAAAAATGCAGTATTCCTTTAAGCAGCCATACCATGATGACAGACAGCCGATGGCTCACCGAGCTGAGGGCCTAAACGGACATCGATAGTTCAGCACTTTCACTTGAAAATACCCCATGCTTGTTCACACCCCTAATCATTGGAAGGGATGGGGGAGAACATGAAATGATGTTAATCTGCATACATTGTTCACAATGTAAAGGAAGCAAAAACGATGTACAGTTAAGCCCAAAAGTAACACAGTAAGACATTGTCCTGTAGATACTTATGAATAACTTAAATAGTTCTGTTTTTACAATTTTTTTAATAAATGCTATGTCCAACATTATTCATACCCCTTGAAATTGTTGCACATTTTTGAGGAAATGCAAGTCTCTATACCATTTAAAACGGTCTTGTAATTTCCACCATGAGAGAGCATTCTAATCACATATAAATTGAGAACAGCTGAACAGCAGTAGTTCTCTAGTCAGTTACTAGTCAACTGCAAATCATGGCTAAAAACAGAAATAGTTACGTTATTCATTTGTCTCCAGCAAAATGCCTTAACGTGTTTTGTCACTTGTTTATATAATTTCCATCCAGAAGAAACCTATTGATCAATATTTGGCATGGGTATAAATACTCTTGGATTTAACTAATCTCCTTACTGAGAGGGGGAGACAAGCGTTTATCAATTTGACACTGGGTTCTGAAGCAATTCAGAAATTTCAGGTGTGAATCTTGTAGTAGTTAAAGCAGTAGTAATTGAAGATCAAATGCAAATTCCCTATTGTGAGGTACATGCTAAACAAAAAAATTATGCATGATATCATAGTGCTAAAACGATATTCCTAACTGCTCAGTACAGGGTGCTTTATGGCTTTCACTTGAACCAGAATTAATACATTTTAAAACCATTTAAAAAAGCTAGCCTCTAGCATTGGATTGAGCTGAACATTTTTATATTTTCAACATTAAAATGTGAAGAGACAACACAACTTCATCTTCACACTGTATTTAAGCAGTTCTTAGCGACAGAATCTTTTCATGTTACAGAAGTCATGCTACAGAAGTTACAACAATAAGATTAGCTGTTTGACAAATAAAGTAGAAACCAATCTTCTGTAAAAATAAATATTGTGCTGTACCGAACCGTGACCATGAAACCGCAATATGGACCATACCGCTAGCTAGGCGCACAGTTGTACGCCGACTCTATGTATTTCTATACAATTTCATTGCACCTAGAAGTAGTTTCCTTGGCACTGAAGCAGAAAAAAGCAAGCCCAGTCCTCTGTGTAGAGTTCTCACCATAGAGGGACGTGCAGGGTGAAAATTGATGCAGTAGAACTTACTGTTGTGTTAGCGTGACATTGATGTCTTTTCTAAAGCCCACTGTAAAACCCTCCCAGACAGTTGTTCACCAACTGAAGGCTCAAGACATTCAGCCTCTCGACAATGACAAGCACAACGTTAATAACATAAAGCCCTTCTATTGACTTGTTGAATTTAAGACCCACACATGGCCTATAAGGATCAATCATAAAAAGGTTTTGCTTGAACGCTAGACTTTGCCTAACACGATTGTGGCTCATGCCTCACCTTCTGCGTTATCACACAGCATCTAATCAGGTTTCCATTGACAGATTTCCTTCCTGAGGTATGATTACATTTAACTGGGAACAAAATATATATTCATGAGGCTTTAACTGTGCACCTGCCTCCCAACGCCACCCTAAGATGTTGACTTCTTTAGTATTCCAGGTGCAATGCCACGGATGCTGTGTCACACCACCCAGTCACAGCACCTTTAAACTGCCTTGTATCAGGATGAATGTCAATAAAGGTTTGAACTGGAAGGGAGGAAGAGATGGTGAGAAAGACTAAGATGAAGAAACAGAGACAGAGGATGCAAAAATGAGAGTCGGAGAGAGAAAGATGGCAGGATTGAGAAGGAAGACAAGGAAGGATGGAAAGGAAGAGAAAAAAACACAATTATAAACCTTCATTTCTTCAGAGAACCATAGCCTTCTCCCAGAAGAGCCGCTGAGCACAAATCAATTTCTTTCAGTCGATTACAAGCACTGAGGTTCTAACCTTCATTTGTGAGTCTAATACTCAAACAGTTATGTAGAACACATACCAATTAAGCAATTCTGCTCAAATAAGAGGGCCGTGAACTGACGTGATTATGGAGGCCAGGCCCCCAGGGAGATAGGGTTATCGGCTCAGGAGCAGAGAGAGCAAGGGAGCGAGGAGAGGAGAATGGGGAAAAAAAGAGAAGGAGGAGAAAAAGTCATTTAGTAAGTATAATAATGTGTGGAATGTTCCCGTGGTAAGACGGTTGGGAGATTGCGGTAATATCGGAGGGGCCATGTGGAAAAGGTTACGGCATATCTGTAACGCCCACCACAGTCATGTTGATGGGGCCTGTTCAAACACATCTGATAATGCTCTCCTCTCTCTCGCCGTGATCGTTTGGAGCTGGAGTCAGTAAAAGGTCTAGTGTTTGAGAGCGAGGGAAATATGTCATTTGTAGAAATTGTTGCCTACCGCTGTGCACACTCTAACTTATATTCAACCTGGCAGCTTTTCATGCTTACCATACCACCAATGAATGGAATACAGTCATGAGATGTAGAAACGTAGTCATTGGCCAATATTCAGATCAGAGTTTTGATTTATGTAGTATATTCGCATAATTCATATGCAGAGTAAAGCATCCAGAATGCTATAGTATAGCCAATGTAGCATTAAACTAAAATCCTTGTTTATGTTTAAATATCTATTCTTGCCAACCGCTCAAGAAAGGAGACACACTTAAGGCGTTTTCATTCCCTTTTATATCGTCTCATGCTTATACCCGTGCCATTTTGTCTTGATTTGAACAGCAGGGATGCCTCTGTCTCTCTCGCCAAGATATATTGAGATCAACACATTGTCATTCTACGCCCAGGCGCACCTTAACCACAGTGTCGCTGCGGGGAGATTTATGATAATTCCTGATAGCATGTGATAGGATACAGCATATAAAACCATGTGAGGGAGGTATGTGTTGCTATGGTAACCCTCACTCATTTTGCTGCTAGCCCTATGCAGCTCAGTTCAGTTTTTTTTCTTCTTGTAGGCGCTCTGTCTATTTGGATGCCAGTGGTAAAGAAATGAAATGCAGATCGCAGGGCAAAGCGGAGACACAGATGTTTTTCTCGTTGCCTTTTAATCTCATATTCCCTCGGTGCCCAGCGAGAAACACTCCCCTTTAGAATGGTAATTGGACGCGATGAATAAGAAATAAACAAAACAAAAACAGACCCACATTAATATTGAGCAGTTTAACACTTTGGAATGCTAACACTTTATAGTCATTATTAACGCTAGCTAGAGAGAAGGATAGACCGGAAGAAAGAACAGATGGAGAGTTTTTGTTTTTACAAACAATCAGGCAGACCGGGTTTCTTGGAATTAAAGCCTTGAAGATTCATCCATGTAATCATTAAAAGACCCAGCAGGCAGGGAGGAAGGACTAACAGTGTTCTGGTTTCTGGTTCTTCTCTGTACTGCCATTCTAAGATCAGCTAGCAACCCAACGTTAATGTCACACTGCACACCCTACAGTCTCAAAATAAAAGGCTCCAAAAGGATTCTTTGGCTGTCTCTGTTGGGGCACCTTTTGAATAAAACATTTTGGGTTCCAGGCACATTACTAGTTTTGATAAAAACTCTTTGGGTTCTATGTGGAACCAACATTTTCTCTTTTTGTTTAAAATGCATAGTTCTCCTGGACACAGCCTAACATTGCATCTCTTTTTTCCAAGAGTGGAAGACTTCAGGGGACAAAACAACAGCATGTGAAAAGATTACTATATTTTAACCTCCACATGCAGTTTCCATTTTTGAAATGATTTCCTCACAATATTTGATATTGGTAGTGTCTTCCTGTCTGAGATTCACTCTGGATTACATGTGTCCACCATCTGTGCTTATTAAAACCTTCCCTGAAACTGCTGCTTAGTAAATTCTTAACTTGTAAAATACAGATAATGATAAATCTTTATTGTGAAGTAAGTGATAGCAGTCGTGTAATATGGTGGAAAATCGGAACTTTCCTCCATCTGAGGACCAGCAAATCATGTGTGTGTTGAGCCCACATAAAGAAATGTATATATCTCTAGCTACACTTTATCATGAGGAAATTCTTATAGGCCATCAATGAGTTTATTTTATTTCAAATTTCTTTCCCTTTTTCCAGCCAGGGATGATATGACTGCTTTGTTAGAGAGACCTCAAACAGCTGAAAAAATGCCAAACGTTTACTTTGATTCCTCCATCAGATCTTGGCAGCCTGAGAGTAATTGTAGAAATCTGAGCAACCTGCACGTTCTCAGAAAGAAGTACAAAAATAAGGAAGAAAAATACCTTGTCCTTTTAAAACAATTCATAAATAATTCACCTAATGCACTTGAGATTTGTAGGCTATTTAACTATACATGCCACAGAGTTGTCTCTGATTCCTGTGCTGCTCCACACCGACTGTGTTCTGGGAGTCAAAATGAGGGCACGGTTGGAGAGGGGAGACCTGGGGCTACATCAAACCACTCAGCCTTGTACTCCACTGCACCACCTCCACAGAGCAAAGCACTCACTCTCTACTGCAGGCTATAGTCATGGGATTGCCTACACATCCCCTTAGCAATTGTGGCTATATAGGGAGAGAGGGAAGGAGGGAGAGACGGTGAAAGACCTGGGCTCTCTCAGTAAATCCCAAAATGAAGAAAGGATTTTCCAGTAAAGATCTCCGGGAATTAGACCTATGTTCCGATCACTGGATAGGCCATGTTGTGAGTTGAACTTAAAACTGAAATATCTCTGCCAAATTTAATTTAATACCTTTCCATCCTTTATTTTATCAATACTGTCATTTCCATGTATGACAGACTTGTGAGTGGAAAACAGTTCAGACCGGAAAAAACATGTAATTATTTTGGTTTTAATAGAGAAACAACGCAACGCACAATGTCTTAACATTATGTTCCTTTGTGATAATGCACTGGTCTGTTGCACGAATGTCTATAAAAGACAGCTAATAAAAAAATTATTGTAACATTATTCATATTATTTATAAAAACAATTAGTAACAATCCCCTGTAGAAGGAAAAACTGAACCAAACAGATGGAGACTGAGGTGGTGGGTGGGTATAACAACAGCATGCTAAGAAGACCAGCAAGAGCAGCAGAATGACTGAGTACTACAGTAGTCTGGTTAAAGCAAGCACAAGGTTATAGAAAGAAACACTATTCTGGTTAAAATAGTCACAAACATTTTATAAAACTGAGCAATAAAGTAATTAATTCTTTACTAGTAACACCATTATTCATTGTAATAGTTTTTTATGGAGAACAAATATTTTGCCTAGTAAGAGAAAACTATGTCTGGCTGAGTTTAGACCAGAAGCTTAATTTGAATCCCTGCAAGAAAATTGTTTAAAAACTGGTCAACTTTATCGTTATTTTCTACCCTTGACTATTGTTCTTACTGATTATCCAACTGACAATATTGATTAGTATAATTTTAATGAAGGAGTAGAAAGAAAGGAAGAATGATAGCCAATGAACAAGTAGGCAAAAAAACGATAGAGACAGTAATAAAGGTAATGAGGGGAAAAAAACAAAGCAAAGGACAAATTAACCAATTAATGAGTAATTACAGTCATGCAGCCTAATGGTCCATGTTGGATTTGGTAATGGCCTGCTACCGGATTGAGAAGCCTATTAAACACACTCTGCTGCTATGGAGAAGATAGACTGAACACAGTCAAAACATGCATCCTAATGGGAACCCATTTCCTATATAGTGCTCTACTTCTGACTAAATAAAATGCATAAGGATAGGGGTTAATTCACTGTTATGGACATACGGTCAGAAATAGTCTGCAATAACCATCACAACAAACACTATCCACTGGCATACTGGATTTGTTGCTGGATTTCGAAGGCATATACATCATTCCATTCTAAGGGGTTATGCTAGTATAGATACTGGGGAAGTGTACTGTGATGGGAAAAGTCACACTGAATTATACATTTGTGGAAACAACTTCCTCTCATGAAATTCAACAAAGCATTTCATTAGGCATTTCATTATCTTATATAGCGGTTAGCTAATGAATGCTAATTGCATTCAAGCTAATATTTAATCATGCGCGCACACACACACGAACACACACACAGGCAAGCAAGCACGCACACACGCACCCACGTTTCCAGAGTCAACTGGAGTCAGATTAATATGAATGTGTTTGTTCACCAGGCAGTTATGAACTGTATCGGACTGGCAAATGAGAGAAGAAATGCGAGTAAAGTTTAAAAATGCTTATTCAACTATGAGTGTTATTAGCGTTGACTAATTTCCTCTTCTAATAAGATCCTCATGGAGGGATATTTTGGTGCAATTAATAATGCACATACAATAATTAGCAATATAAATATTTATCATGTTGCGTTCTATCTAAAACAGCATGTGGTTAGCGCTTGCAATTAATTTAACCAAGACCGGGTCTCCTTTCTAAGACAACAACAAACCTCTTCTTTGGAGTATTCTGCAATCATCAAAATTGCATTGTTACTTCATCTATGAAATCAGTGTTGCAATAATAGCACAAGTAAGATCCATTCAGTAGTTATGCTGTGCCACCATATGCCATGCGGTATCAGGTCAGGACCAACTGTAAAACCTTATAGCCTGGGGAGGAAATAAGGATGGATCTCAAAATTGAATTTGGACTCAAAACCATGAAACGTCGGATGGTAGTGAAGAAAAGCAGATGGAGAGACCATTAACAATTAATTGACCTGTCAAACGTTCAGGCCACACATCAGAGAAGGGCAATAATTGCTGAAAGTGAAAAGGGCTGTGGGGGCCTACGGGCGAGTAGCCATGCCTTCGACATCTCCACGTTAGGCCTCGGCAGAACATGGCCTCCAGTTCTCTGCAGCTCTCTAATTACAACATAGAAAATGTGGCGAAGAAATGTGGAGCGAAGGTCGGTTCAGTGTTACCTCGCCACTAAATAACTAACAAATTACCTTTCAGAGTCTAAAAGAGCAAACAAAACCTAATCTAAAAAAACCACTCTCCCCTTCGATTCATTGTGTAGACTAGAGAACATCTTGGACTCATTTAAGTGCAATAGTAAATACAGACTTGTGACCCAACTTTACCTTCTGTGGCAGGTTAACCTCAATTTACCCTTGAAATACTCCTTGGAAAGGTAAATATTTCTGGAACACGTACTCCAAAAACAAAATGTAAACAGGCGAAGAACATGTCTAGCCTAACCCAGATAAGACCACTCAGATAAGCTAAAAGTTGCTTAACTTCTTTGCAGATAATAAGACCTAAAAATCCATACTGTTTTGCTGGACAACTATGTAAATATACTGAACAGAGGTTAGGTGCAATTGTCAGTCTCTATGGGCTCACGTAAAACTAATCTACAGGGGCCTAGAAGGATAGCGTGACAGCAAGGTTCTAAAATGGCACCCTTTTTGCTTTAGGTGTACTACATTTGACCAGAGTATATCAGAATATAGTGCAATGCTTCTGACCAGAGACTATTGGCAATAGGGAATAGGGTGTCATTTAGGAGCCAGCCTGGATCCCATCAGGTAGAGATTCCTCCCACATTCCCTCCCTAGCTAGGGGGCCAATGTCAACAGGACAGGGTGGTAGTGGAGCTGAAGAGGCAATCAGGTTGGCCATGTCTGCCGAGACTGGATAACCTGAGTTCAGACTCTGTGTAATGGAGTGCCTGTGTCCCCTGGAGTGTCCCCTAGGGCCCAAGCCCTGAGACTGCAGCCATCTGGAGCTGATCTCTATCTGTTTCCGGCAATCTCAAACCAGCCTCTCACCCCTACCAACCAGCTCAGAACCAACCAGCTCGGAAATAACAAAAGTGCGACTTCTATAAAGAGTGACAAGGGCATCAATAAACCCATCAAACTCTCATGACTTGAATGATGCAATTCATGTTCCACTTATAATAATACAACAGGCATTAAATTCAAATGAAGAAATCTCTCCTGCCATTCAAGTTACACAACTCAGTAACATTCTTTTAATTTTTAATTTTAATATTTTATAATATGCAATTTTTTATCAGAAAATATTGTACATCAGGCATACATATCCATGCGTTGCTGTGTGAAATAATGCAAAATAAAAAATAAATAACCTGGTGCCTTTTGGGAATCCGATTTCCACATGGAGGCTGCATCATTGCAGATTCTCTGGAGGAAGCCAGAGGAGGGTCTAATTAGCCCCTACACCCTCAATCATTTTCTCTCCGTCAGCATTGGGACAATTGTGCAAATGGCAAAAGCGTGGGGGAACACACAAAATTTGGGCCGGGGGCAAAGGGAAAGGATCATTTGGGATTTTGCCACTCAAGATAAAAAAAAGACAGAAACATACACACCCACCCAATCTCAAACTCTCTCTCTCTCACTTTCACCCACAAACACACAATCTCTTGGTTACTTTCTCTCTCAAACACAAACACACACACACACTCTTTCTAGGTTCCACCCATAGGTATGTAAACAATTAGACACACAGTATCCTGGCCATGTTTCATTGATTTCTTGTCTCATTGCTTCTAATGAAGCTTTTCATGGGTTGAATTTTCTGGAACGGTTAGAGCAGCTTGAATTTTCACATAGGTCACATAAACATTTTCTTTCCCCTCAGGTCTTTTCACCAAAACTCTGCTTTTAGACATAAAAAGATTGAAAAGTAGACCCTATCAAAGAACAATTCGACAAAACAGTGTGTCTGACAAACTGGTGAAAGTGAATGGATTTAACCGTTCCACGAGATGAGAGCAGGAGTGAGGTCTTGAATGATAGATTTCTTGTCTTGAATGATAGATTTCTCATAATAATGTTGTAGAAGGTTAAAAAGGAGCTCATTAACAACTACAGTTGGGCTTTGCTGGAGCAGGCAAGGCTAGGACCATAAAGGTGGGGTCGCTGCAAACTCTTTGGATCAAGAAGGGCGCTGTTATGTGCTGGCAAGAGCACGGTGGGCCCACAGCTTGCTCCAGTTACCAGACTGTTTTAAATACTTCTCTCAATGTGAATCCAATTACCGGCAGCCTTTGTTTGCTCAGACAAAAGCAGCAATGTTCAAGGTCTGTGTCTGTCTGATTTTAATCAATTCTCCAGGGAAGTGTGTGTGTGTGTGTGGGAGATACAGATCAGGTTGTGCCATAAGTCAGTGAGAAACGTGTGTGTGTGTGTGTGTGTGTATATGTGTGTGTTTATGTGTGTGTGTGTGTGTGTGTGTGTGTCTTAGCTTTCTGCAAGAGCCAGAATAGGTGAGAAAGATATCGAAAAATACTCTGGAAGTAAAAAGAGCATTCACAGCTTGACAAGAGTGGCAACCTTTTGCATCAACCCACAATTTCTTACAACATTTAATTTCCTCTGAAAAGTTACCTTGGGTATTAGCTGACAAGTTTAATAATTGTTAGCGTAATGAACTTTACTGTTTGA
>JACXGJ010005569.1:0-38471 GCA_016801105.1 Esox niger | reverse complement strand
GGGGGGGGGGGGGGGTGTATATAGTATTTATGGTACAGTATGTACTCATGTATGAGACTTTCAGTCATTATATTTTTGCCTTTTTAACAGACCTAATTAAATAAATAAAAAGTATAAAAATACACTTCTACAATCCGACTGTTAAAAAAACAACTGCAACTTAAAATGCCTTTAGCCTTTACATTATTTCCAGTAAATGAAACAATTGGAATAAAAAAGAACATGTCACCATTGAATTGCGTTGATTAAGTGAAATACTGAGACAGCTATCTCCTTGTTACAGCATTTAAAAGGTCTGAAGTTCCACTTCATGCTGTTGAGAGCAAAGTAGCCTATGCACAGAGTGATGAGGAGAATACTCATTAGGCTTTTAAAGCAGTCAGTTACAGTGCTGTAATGTTCTTATCCACTACTGACTGTGTCACTAAACAGTAGCAGCAGAGTGCAGACTAAGCCCAGACTATTCAATTTTCAATTGCACCTCATATCATAAGGTTCTGGTTTCACATGCACGTAGAAATTCAAGAGCCTGGCGCTCAGTCTAATGTTCAGGGTCAGTGCTGGTCAAACCCTGCTTGGGATCTGCATTTGAGAGCCTACAGGTGGCACTCTTCCTCCTGTCTAAATAACAAGTCCCAAAGCCCCAGAGCAATGAAGGGGACATTACTGTGCATAGGGTGCTGTCATTAGGATGGGATGTTGGGCGGACTCTATCTGGTTTCTAAAGATTGTACTGATTGCAAGTTTATTGGTGTTAACCCAGTGTTATGGCCAAATTTCCAGTCTACCAATCAATAACTTTCTAATTCATCCCTTGCTCGTAACAAATCAGTCAACTTACCTTATTGAAAAACCGTTGGAAAAACTGTAAATTAATACATTTTCATTAATTCAGGAAGTAATTTGATATTCCAAGAGCATTTCACTTAAAAAATAGGAATTTCCGTTTGACTAAATTATATAATGCAATGAACTTTAAATTAAACACAACCAGAAATGTTCAAAATAAGTTTGAAGTTCTAAAGATCAAAAGTTCGAAAAGGAAAAGCTAGCAAAAAGCCCCTTCTCTTCCATCTCAGCAAGAGAAACCTTGGTCCTAGGAGTTCTATACAGGGAGCAGAATTTACGTGTTGTGAATCAGAGGATTGTTACAATCACTCTGCAGCATACCTTCCACTGAGAGAAAGAGCATGTTGTTGTCTTGTTACAAAATTCTCTATGAACTATGAACACTCCAGTCGGAAAGATCGTCTGTCTGCATGACACCAATGGAAATAGGGCTTTGATGAGGATATTTGTATGAGGACTTTACAGAACAAGTTGATTCCATGAAAAATGTCAAAAGTTTCCGGGAATACGTCTACCACCAGAAATACCAGTTATTTGTTGACTTTTTCCATTATTCTTATTCAATCTACCTTTACAAAACAAGCTAAACATTGGAAATGTGGGGGATTTATAGATGGTGAGAGTATTGAGGAATTTGCTGCCAATCCACCTCATTTCTTTCTCTGTTTCACTTAGTAAGTAGCCTTGCAGTTCTTCTTTCCAGTCCTCCTCCCGCCCCCGCCCATTTTAAATCTCCCCCTTCTCCCCCTCCGCCTCCCCTCCCTGCCCCCACTTTGAGACGACTGCACCTGTCACCTGGGGGCCCCTGCTTGCTTCTGCTGCCTTGCCTCCGCTACACTCAGGATCCATTTACATAACCTCATTTAGCAGTTCACAAATCAGGGCCATTAGGAACAGCTAACAGGAACCAAGGGTTCTAATTTAGCCTGCCTCTCACAGTGGGGAAATTGGACGGCTCAGGCCTACAAATAAAGAGCCAGGGTCTTGGCTTTGATTGTTGATTGTGATGGTAAATGTACCAATGATTAGAACAGATTTTCCCTTTTATTGATTTTTTTTTCTGGCAAAGCGCAGCATGCGATTGGTTCTGGGGTGGGGGGGCAGAGGATTATCAAGAAGGGGGGTGAGATGGGGGCAAGGGCTAGGAAATCTGTTAAGGGGGAGCAGAATGTGCAGTAGACTTCTATAAAGGCATGCAAAAGACAAGCTATTGTTTTCCATGGACTTTACTTTACCAAGCATGAAAGCAATCAATATACTTTGAAGACGGTAGGATGCTTTTAGATCTCTTAGCTATTTATCAAGCCTAAATACATAATAACATATTGCTTGATTTTTTTTACATACAGTATAAGTCAATGTACAGTACAACAAAAACAAAATTATAAAAACACATTCCTGGGGTCCAACAAAGGGTGATGTAATTGGCCAACACTGTATGGGTTTGATTGGTTAGTAATTAGATGTTGCCTTGCCTCGTCATATTTCGACAACTCCTTGACCCAATTTGGTGCAGAAAATAGAAAAGGACAGTGCATTCATATATCCAATGCTTAAAGATACACGTGTTGAGTTTCTGGTTGACCAAGTAGCATGATAACCAGAACAGAATGATTAGAACCAGAACAGCACTGGATGTGCTTCAGAAGATGCATATCTCAACACTGACTGCTGGAAGGTGCGTTGACGAAGCAGCGTGTTAATCACAAATTGGATACTGGGAATAATGGCAGACTAAAAAACAAAAACAAGTTTCCCAACATGAATTGCTGTGTAAAAAGTATAGCTGAGGCCCGTGATGAGGCCCTTTATACATCTCCAGTTAGATTAACTCAGGATCATCATTTGTATGTATGTGTCCAGTCTGGGCTAAAAAAAACGCCAATGAAAGAAACTAAACACAACAGATACCTAAATATTTCAATATTCTCAATGTTCCTCCGCCTTGTGCACAAGTGCTACAAAGAAGAATTCACATGGAACCCTGTGTAGAAATCCTGTGATGCATTTCTTTAAGCCGTAACTGCTTTAAGTTACCATCTAGTGGCAAAGTGACAGCAATAAACAAACTCAGTGTCAATGAATCCCAAAAGTCAAGAGCAGTACAATTATTTTCAATCTGTATTCAATTTGGCAAAGATGGGACTCATACGAGGGTGGTTGAATGATTCAAATTTTGTTCACTGCTTAACCAGGAGCTGTCTGTGGTGGTTCACTTTATGGGCCATTTTGAAGGGCCATTCTCAATTAGAAAACAAATCAGAGCCCTTCTCGTAGCCTAGCTTTAGGGGCCATTTTGAAGGGCCATTTTCAATTAGTCAACAAATCAGAGCTCTTCTCAGTAGCCTAGCCTTGTGCCTAGTTGTCACATATGTTTGCACTTCAAACTGGAATATGAAAGTGAGCTGGAGGCACTGCATGAAGATGTATTTTCTGCTAATAGAGACTTGGTTGTCTGAGGCTGGTGCTGAATGTGATGAGTATCAGTAAATCCATGTCTGGGATTGTGTAAACAAAATCTACACCAAAAATGTACAGGTGAATCAAGAGGAGGGGTTTGGTCAATGTCACTGTATGAAGTTAAAGGCTGTGCATCTGTGAGATGTATGATTCACTAGTGCCCCTACATGTCCAGCCTGATCCAGTTGCTCCAAATATCATTTGAGCTGTTTCACTTGAAGCTAATTTATGACAAGTGCTCAGAGCAGGTTCGTGGGGGTTGGGATTTAGTAGAATGGTGCTTGAGAATGCTATAGCAACCGCATGGTCGAGTTAGAACTCTGGTATAAGCACAGTATAGCGGCATAGTCAAAATAACCCTTATCACACACTAATATATATGTATATATAGCCTATGTGTGTGTGTGTGTGTGTGTGTGTGTGTGTGTGTGTGTGTGTGTTTGTGTGTAAATGTGTGTGTGTGTGTGTGTGTAATATAAAGACATCTGATGTGCGCCCAAATCAATCTGCATACACACACAGACACACACACACACACACACACACACACACTGACTGGCACCGTGTATATATACAGGCATATACATAGGCTATATATACACGCTCATATATTAAAGGATGGTATCGTAACAAACAGGCCCACCCCACCCACCCCCCCCAAAAAAACGAATTTTGAGACTTAAGTTGAGAACTCATTGCATCGCCAATCCATACACCATCGCGTTCATGCAGTCCTGTTAAAACGTTCGGCTAAACAACTGTTGTTGCTCTGGCAAGGCAGACGAATTACATTTAATGAACATGTAATTGCTACAGATAGACTGAACGGTTTCAAAGCAAACATAGACAGAGGATTCTAATTGATTAGCATTTTTCTTTTTTGCGCTTGCCTCTGTCCAGCAAACACTAAACCCTCATTGTCCGCAAGCTTCTATTGATTACGCTGTGTGTGTATCCCTGCGCATGTGTTTTCCCTCATTAACGGATAACGGGGTCCTGATTACTCCCATCCCTGGGTTTAATGGTGCTTAATGTCTACTTTGTTCCCGTGTCATGTCTAAGGGCAACAGGGATAATGAACGGGTGGGTGGGCCGTGATGGGTCCGTGTTGGAAGATGTTGGGTATTTAGGAAGATCAGTGAGAGGTTAGAATATCAGAACCTCTCCGAACCTTGGAGACAGACTGGGACGCAGCATGTGGCCGCAGCCCAACTATTTAAATTTCAGCGCAAAAAAGAAAGCCCACGTTGCATGTGGATGGCACTTGCACTTGGCTGCATTAAAAAAACATGTACATGAACAGTTTGAATAGTAAGAGTGCAGCAGGCTACTTCGAACATGTTTCTTTGACCATGGGGTGTAAAACCTTAACGTGTTGTGTAATAGAGGTATACTCAACACATACAATCCCCAGAGGTTCAACTCTTGATAGGCTTAGGCTGTATCCTATACCACCATCAATTTCCGTTCCTCTTTAGATTATTATTGACCTATAAAAAACAAATGGAACAGTGTTCACTGCTTTCAACTGCCGGGCGGGAAATACAATACAAAGGAGACCTAGTTGCATGAACCGAATTGCATGTTAGCTAATTGTTAATTTAAGCGTCTCGCAGCGGCTAATTATGTCGACACAGCCAAGACCATTTGCATGATGGACTATCGCCACCTGCCTCGGTGTGAGGCGGACCGCTGCCAGGGCAAACTATATAATTACAGAACAACGGTGGGGCAATTTTTTGACTGCCGTGCCTTTTGTCTTGCATGAATTCGTAGTAATGACATATTTCATTTCGGGGCAAATGCCCCCCCCCCCTTGGATCTAGAACAAACAGAATGTCCAACGCATTCGAACGTCTCAACAGGTCCTACAGATAGCGCACCCAATACACAACCCCACACTGACTACCCCCAGTATTTTTCATTAGGCTGCAGTTATTTGATTTCTTTCGGTGTGAGTTAAATAGACTTTGCTCAGACCGACCCGTGTATTGGTCTAACATATACTTAGTGGGATTCTTTTTAGCCTGAACTCATCATGCTGTCATGTCATGGTAATTCCGAGGTTATTATGGAATAAGGTGTCTTGATTTGATTGCTTGTTATTTGGGCTTGTTATCATTAGTCTATTATTATAGAAACGTTTTTACCTCGTTGTGTTCACTCAATTTGAAAACACCCTCTTAGTTGTCTAGTTGTTGAACAGAAAAGGTCATAAAATTTACTTTGCATATAAATTTGACAATTAAATGGTTCAATATTTTGTGAGAGCTAATGACTCCTTATGTATAAGCTATAAAATCCAAAAAGGTGTACTTGCTAACCATAATGTGTAATAACGTAATTTATGACAATGTCAGATTTCGGGGTTCTTTTGGTATTTGCGATTTGCTAAGTGTGTTTTCTGAAGGAATAGGACTATATCCATATAAGGGTTTATCCGAAAGGATGATATCAAAGGGAGAAACAGTCAAAACAAAGTTACTCTAACTTCAGTCAGTTGGGTTAATGATGCGCAAAATTGCCTAATGGCATCTTTTCTGTTTATATTGTTTGGTTGGTTCATTACTGCTGTAGTAAAAGCCAAATACCGCCAGTTATTTGTTTGGCTGTAGGCAGAGAAATGTAAGCCTCCTTTGCATATACTATAAATACATTTATTCAATTCAGTAAACCTGTTGTCAAAGCAGACTGAAGCTCAGTAGGTGGCTTGAAATGTCCACCAATTAAATTCCATTTTGTTTAACCTTTTTGCCTTTTGAAAAATTGCCACAGCCATTTTGGTGGATAGCGGTGTAGTATTTTTATGTGCCACGCGTGCAGGCAATCAGTTTATATTAAAAGGTGCGGGGGGGGGGGGTGTTCGCCAGTGACACAGGGGAAAGACACGATTACACGCCACTTAGTAAAGACCTCGTGTTAACACGGTTAGTAATGACTCGGTGGTTACGAAAGGACTCCCGCTGATAACAGTAGACTACAAGGCAAGGCATGGCAACTCGTTCCTAGCCTGTTGAAGCGAACTGTTAAAAAAAGAAAAAAGCATTCCCACGCAGTCAATTTGTCATCAAAGCTACGCCAAACCGATTTTCCCAAAGTAAACAAATGTATTACAAACATAATTGACAAACATACTTCCACCACCCTACCCCACACTACATCACACTACAATTTTAATGTAATTCAGAACTCGGCAGACCTAATTATGTGAGCTCTTTCCAGAGGAGGAAGTGAAATGGGAGAGGCCCTTCCTGCTTCTCTGCGTTCACAGAGCAGATTTCAGGTTAGCTACACCAGGATGGCGAGCCACGGAGAAATGTGGCTAATTAACGTAGGCTGTCAATGAAAGCCTGTGATTGATATTCTGCGCATGTCTAGAGCTTCATTGACAGCCGCGCGGGCCTGACCTGTGCCTGGTGAAGAGCGGTAGGCCTGGTGCCTTATTGTATAGAAGCACGAAAGGACGATTTATCTTTGAATGCGCAAAGAACAAAAACATAATTACATTCGCGGGAGCACTTTTGGTGATCCGTATCAACGGAAGTATTAAGTATGAACATTAAAGTTGTATTCTAAGAATATAGGCTAATAGTATTTAGAATCCTATCACCTATAGGCTACTTATATAGGCTAAAGGCTAATGTATTCAGTTGTTCAGGAAATCGAGCGCTACTTTCTAACAAAGATCCATGAAATCAACAAATTATCATTTGGGTACATTATAATGGGCGTTTGAAAATAAACCCTGAATTGTCTGTGAATAATGCATTTTCTCAAACATACAACAAAAAGCGAGACACATGCGACATTTCTGCAATTCACGTCTCATCTCCCTCTCTCCCTCGTCCTGTAAGAATGCTGACTGATTGCAGAGAGAGTTGACTATAGCATTTAAAAGAATAATGTTCAGAGAAGAAACAAAACCAAATGAAAAACGAAGGTATAAAAATGCGTGTTTTGTTCTTCTATGAAGGAAAATACTCCATTCAATGCGGCTCTGAATGCGCTCTGCGCTGCATTTCATTGCTACAACAATTACGCTGAAAAGGTCAAGTATTATACAGCTGTATTCAGCTTTGCGTGACAAAACTCCGTCACAAATGGCACCCTATTAGGCTACCTAGTGCACGACTTCTAGCCAGCCCGGTTCAAAAGAAGTGAACTATATAGGGAAGTGAGTGTCTGTTGTGACTCACCGGAGTATTTCGCTTTGCGAAATTATTCTCGAATAAGCTGAATGGCTTATTCACACAATGGCTTCAATAACCAGATAAACGCAGGACAATTAAAGATTTCTTGCAACCAGTTTGACAATTGGATTTACCAAAGAAGAGGTGATTGCAGTTAGGTTACATACTAGTGTAATTGTCATGTTTGTCATTCACAGTTGGCATAACCAAAGACGGCTTTCTTGGTGTGATTTTATAGAAGCAAAATGTGGGTATTTTTCCTTAAATTCTTACAAGTCCGTACTCAGTTACCGTATTTGATCAAATCCGAATAGAATAAAATCCCATAATAGAGCAGTGCAACAAGACGCAATAGAGATAATAGGCCTTTTAATGAATGTTTATACCCAATAAACCATTTTGCAGATAAATCCGGTTTCAAGCTGGTCGAAACAGGCCTAGTTTAAAAATTGTGTTTTAAAACCTAATAAGACGCATAATCGCGACTAACTTTACCATAACAATATGTATTGCTTCTTGCATGAGAGACACCCGCATTCTGAAGTGAGACGCCGGATCATTGTAAAGTGCTCATCGGATTTCAGCACCGCGGACAGCGCCAACCCAAATATTCATGATTTACACTGCTCCTATTCCAGATGTAGACCTGTTGGTGAAAGCATTTAATATATCAGAGTACAAGAATCATTGTAATTTATGATGTAAAGCTGAATTCATTTGTACACTGAGCTGACGAGTACAAATACAAAATATAATATAAAATATTTTAAAAACAAGAAGGCCTATGATTTAGGCTTTGTTTAAATTGTCTTCAAAACAAAAATCGCCAGCTAGCTTGCAAATTAGAAGCTAATAAGATTTGCTACATCTTAAACAATCAAGACATTATTAACATTACTAACGAAGTTGGCTTGCTGGTATGGCTGAATGAACAGGGCCCAAATCCCAATTGTTATTGATATTGATTAATCTAACAAAATCAAAATGATGGAAACACTTTTCGGAAGAGTGAAAAGTATATATTTTTAATGCCAGTAACATTTTGTGAAAATGTTTTGTAAACAACGTTTTGTAAACAACGTTTGTGAAAATGTTTTTGAAAAGTTTGAGGAGCAAACCTGTAATGCGCTTGTGGGACACTTGTGGGGTTTTCCATGGTAATTAGAATGGCTCCCTTTTGATTAAAAAAAGATGAATTAATCACAAGCCAAAAACGGTACTGAAATTATGTTCTTCTAATTAAACATCAACTAAGGTGGTCTAAGGACTATACAGTGCACCGACAGTCTCTACGTAATGACACTACCACACAGATCCTATCGTTTTTGTAAATAGCAACTTATTGCATTTTAAATGAGAGTAAATAAGGGAAACAACCCCCTAACTAAAATATGATTGCGTTGGGATTAGGAACTAATTGCTTTTCGGTTGGTGCAGGCCTGGGGACGATAAAGCCAGGAGGACCTGCCGGAGTTATACAATGTCTGTCTAAAGACAAGTCTGAAAGGGAGCGATGAGAGCACACACGCTTCCAACAAGTCATTCTGAACAGCTACACGCCCAACACAAAGACCACACACCGCGCCACAGACATGTTAATAATGTAAGCCTGAGCCTCTCAGAGCTTTTTTTGAACAAAAACACGCGAAGGAATACCTAATAGAACGCTTGCAATAATAGAATAATGCAAAGACCTTGTTTGAAAATGTAGCCTACCAAATTTTCACTGTACGTTATAGTATTAGGTCGCCTACAGATCATAATAAAGGTTAGCAGAAAGAGGATTTCATGTATTTAGCAGTAAAAGTAATGGAAATTGCGGGATTTTCCTCAAATAATAGTAACTGTGAAATATTCAGACTTCCCTCTAAATGAACGGTGCAGAAGGTCAGCCAATTTTCATTCCCATTTTGTGAGCGGCGTTAACAGGGTCAAATCATTTAAGTGCTCCACGATGATCACTGAATATATCTACAGGCCTATATCAAATAATAATGTTTTGGAATGGACAATTAATTGGCACGTAATGGAGACTCAACACAATTGTAAGCAATGAAGTTGCGTACTAATGTAATGTTAAACAGCCTATATGACGCTGGTTACAGATGTATAGAAATAAACAAGCAAGCAAGACGACAAAAGTTATCTATGTATGTTTTTAACGGACCTCGGCATCGCCATAGAACAATCGTACGGATAAGAGGTTTGGTGGTTGGAAAAAGTTTTAAAATACTTAAAAAGTTTATATTTTCTTCCACAAAGAGATGGTTTGACGTAGAATGTACACAATAAATAACAATGCCGAAGGTTTATATTAAACATACAATTGAACCATCACAGAGCACATCGGACTCAGACAGTACAGTATAGTTAGGTTAATATGGAAAGTAAAGCTCTATTGATTTTATGACCCACTTTAACTGAAAGTTTTAGTGCGCCATTACAATCAATGTCTCATTTAACTCATTGCACTGCCGCACTTGACGTATAGGGTCGTGATACACTGGACGTAAGTACCTTGCCTATTTTCGATTCCTGATTCGAATTACAGTAAAATGTTCGTCTATTTGAGAAGTGTTGAAACCTTTAAAACGACGCTCAAATGCTTATTCGAAACATTAGGTTCAATGCTTAGGGCCTCAGTAACTTAGCCAATAGATGTATCAGTGACCTGGGTGCCAATGGTACATGGTTTAAATGGGAGGCCACTCAAGGCTGGATGTTCAGTTTCCTTCTGGCTCAAAAACTAAATTGCGCCAACCCGCGTGCTTTTAATAATAGCTTGCCGAAGCCTATCGCTGCCACCTGTGTCATTAAATCCTTAAAATTAATGAGCTGTGAAATTAATATTGCCTTCAGGTCAATTGCACATTATTGAAAATATCCTTTCACTTCACTACATTGGAAGTGTCTACCATAGATTATATGTTAGTAGGACGCTTAGTCGTGTAACTCCTTCTCTAGCACATTAAACGCAACAAATATGTACAGTCTAAACTTGTTTGTTTTTAGTATTATATTGAACTACAATTGGCAAAATCTTTAATTTGCGTATCGAACAACAATGATTGAGCCAGCCTCTTAATAATTTTTAAATGGACATCCAAAAAATGTACTTACAGCATATTACCTTAAAGATCATATCCTTTATAGGCTATGTCATAACTCGTGAAATTAAACGAATATAGTGCAATCCCAAGCGGCTACAGAGAATAGTGTCCTAGTTCAAATGTAATATCTAGAGATTATTACTATATGAGTTTATTAATAGGCCCGTTAAATAAATACTTAATCATTAACTTAAAAAATACCAATAATACAGCTGCTAAGTATAAGGCACCACACAGCTAGTTCTTCAACACAGTGCATTAAAATGTACTATTGGTTGTACATTTTACAATACATTTTTACTACATTCTGGAGTAGGCTATGCCATTTTCTTCTTGCACTCTGCAAGATACTAACGTGTTTGGGGTTACAGAATAATATTAGTCCCCATCCTTTTCACGAGAAAATAGTTGCATATCATTTAGACTCGGGTCAGTCTTGTACATGTCAATATAGAATTGTGTACAAAAAATAAGGAATATATGGTCTTGATTATAAAATGTATTATGACCAAGACGTATATGGATTAGGAACAATGGAGGAAATTATGAAGTTTTTGGTGCAAAGCCTATGGGTTCAAATTAACTATCAACCCTATCAAAACGTAAACAAAGGTGGTGGTGAGGGTGGGCAACCTATTTTCCTTTCAATCCGGGTTGACTGATTGATTATTGATAAAAGTACATCTGATAAGAAACGATTTGTCTTGCACAGTTATTTGAGAAGAATACATTTGTTTGAGAAGGGATTTGGTCGATAAGGCGTCCATTGAGTAAGCGCGTGTTTGATCTCGACAGTTAAAAAGAACACCTCCAGACCTCACCTAACTGACTCACCCAATCGAGAAACTGAAACATACAGGCGCACCGCCGGGAAAACAAGAACGTTAAAACCAAAAGGACGCCGATGGCACACAAAGGCTTGTGCTGAGTTTGCTCAACGTGATCCAAGTGAGATATTGTGTTCATAATTAGCCATTATTATTTGAGAGACGCCGCGTGTTGGAAGAAGTGCAAGAGAGAACCTTGTGTATTATTCCCATTAGCTATAACAAACATGACCAAAAAGCCTGGAATTGGGGTCGAGGTCGAGTCCGGACAAAAACAGGGTTTCATTGCATTGCTTAAAATACATTATTGTGTGCTGTTAGTTAAGACAGAAAAATAAATTAGTATAAATTAAGGCCATCTAAAATGACAACCTAAACTGAGTTATAGACACCATTACATTTATAATGCTACTACTACTAATAACAATAATTAATCGTTTTCTGATGTAATTTGGCGTCTTTTCATTCTTCTCTGAAACAGTATAAAAATCAATTTCAATGAATTTATCTTAATTATTTTATTTCCATAATTTATTAATAGGATTGTTTGGTTGTATTTAAGTCAAATATCTATATAAGTTACAGGTAAACAAAACGTACAAATACTGATGGAACTCAAAGAACCAACAACAAACCATCAAAAGCTATAGAAACTTTGTACAACATATTGCTAAAAACTATATATTCAATTGAAACATTTTACAGAAATATACAAGCTACGTTTTACATTAAATTCTATTATAAACCAGAGCCTTCTGTGAAAAAAAGTTGAAAAGCACCCACAGTTTCAATTGAGATTTTTATCCCAATGACCTACACGCAGGAGTAGTAGGCCTATGACCTTTTGATGCGAGCTCATGGCTTTCTAGGCCTAAACCATCTCATTATAATTTACATAAATAAAAATCCACCTTAAAAGCGAGTGTTGAACTCGCCTATCCTCGAAACATCGGCTCTCGGGTTTCTTTCTTCTCCTTTTGCTGTTTGTCTCAGCATATCCAACATGTTTTCTCTTTTCCTTTCCAAAATTGTAAATTACATTTTAGAAGAAAAGCGTGAACCAAATGTACTGAATGGTATTGATTGAAAATGTACACAAAGTACAGTTTGTTTGTCTGTGGAGCGATTTTGAAAGCAAATGCTTCGACAGCAGTGTTGTATGTTCGTTTGTGTTCATAGTTTGTCTTGTTGTCACCATGTCCTTCCATATAACAGAGCAGAACACTGCAGGGCGGTCCCGTACTCAGCGCTCGAGTTCAGCTGAGAAAGACTAGCTACTTGGGTCTGAATAGACGGTGGGCTGGCCGAATGATGTGCTAGGTCTGGAGAGTGTCCTGCACTAACCACCTGCTGAACCTGGTGTTGGCTTAGGCCTGACCCGTTACTTGACATGATCATTACATTGGCCCCTTGCTGGTGGTGGGTCTGGACAGCAGTGGTTGGAGTGTGGGCACTTCCTTGACACGGCTTGCCGTCTTTCACCAACACCGGCACCGCCACCCGCCGAGGGGACTGCTGCTGACAGGAACTACTCTCCTGCTGCATCTGCTGCTGAGACACTTTGTCCTTGGCTTGCCTCTTCATTTTATACCGGTGGTTCTGGAACCAGATTTTAACCTGGGTCGGAGTGAGGTGGATCATGCTTGCCAGGTGTTCTCTCTCGGGTGCGGATAGATACTTCTGTTGTTTGAATCGCCGTTCAAGCTCGTAGACCTGAGCTTGAGAGAACAACACGCGCCTCTTCCTTCTTGGGGTGCTGGAGAGCGGGCCCATGCCTTTGCCCACGTCCGCGAGGGATCCAAGGCTGCCCATACTGCCCATACTGCCCATACTGCCCATGTTCATGCCCGAGGAAGAACCCATGAAGCGGGAGACTGAAAGCAGAAATAGGCCAGTGAGATATGCTTATCATGAAAATAACTGCAAGAAAAAATATATTAAGGAAAAAATATATTTTTCACTCTGAAATAAAAGTACACAATTTGTATTAATTGAATATAAAAAATGTAGGCCTTTTCATGGTAATCATAGGTGTCTCCATTTAAGTTTGTCCTACTGAAATATTACCCAAACAAAATGTGTAGCTTATTTGAACTGAATTATATAGTCAATGAAAGTTGCAGTACTGATTGCAATAATTTAGCCGACACTGCAATCGAATGAATAATAGGCAAATAATTTATTCAAACACCCCCAGATGACAGGTGCATGACATCTTCTGTAGAATGTAGAGACCAGCAACAGGTGTCTGTTATTTTAGAAAACCGAGTTACAATTTAACACAATCAGAATGGCATCCACTCTGGCTTGAAGCCCCGAGTGGAATTAACGAAATAATATATGAATAATAAATCAAACACTGGGTCATTAAATTGGGTGAATTCATGAAACAGAATCAGCTGCTCATTCATGCAAATACTGTCTGGAAACAATACCAACAAGTTTGAGAAATGCCATGACTGCAGACCAGTGCATATGACTGTATTGTAGATACTTTTTTCTGATGTTACTTATCAGAAGCTTTACCCTCATCTTTACGATTTAATGCAGACAAAAATAAAAGGCGTACTTACTGGTGGAGAATCGCGGGTCGGTGTTGGCTCCGTACCAACCAGTGGCCGTGGCGCTGCCTCTCATGCCGTCCTGGTAAGGTGGCAGGTCGCTCATGTTCCCCAGATTGCCGTTACAGTAACCCCCCATCGCGGTGTGTGAAAGCTGGGACACCCCAGCAGCAGTCATATGGTACGCCGCAGACACTGTCCCGTTATGGCCCATGTGGTGCTGCTGCATCGCCGCCTGAGACACCTGAGGCTGCCGGTACGACGCAAGAGGTACCCCCAAGTTGTTGTTCTCCATACTTACTTTCTTGTAGCTCTCCTCAAGAGGACTCAAGATATCGGAAACAGAAAAAGGAGTCGTATGCTTAGGGCTCATCGACATTGTTCTGGGGCTAGTGGAGAGGGGAGAAATTAGAAGGCTAGGCAATCTCTCCTTCTGTTTTTTTTGGACCAAAGCCCCTCTCTTACACTCTGGTTCCTGTTGACTCAACGTCGATCCTTGCTGAACACGTACTGTACGGCAGGAGAGTCTGCTGAAGTCCGCCTTAATTGCATTGAGTGGGAGCTGAGCTGAGCTGGGCTGATCTTGGTGCTGCTGGCTTTCGTTTGTTTTAGCAGGGTGCCAGGTTTAAGCCTAGCATCAGAGGCGGGGCATCGCCAACTAGGGCAATAATACAAAGCAGCTATATCCTCCTCTCTTTGCACCCGCGTTTCACCCAAAGGCATTATTTGACTACGTGTTGGTCAAGCTACAGCGTGAGCTAAGTGAAATTACATGTAAACTATATCATGCTATAATAAATACTGTTTAGTAAAAGCATGTTGGTAATAAACAGTTCATGTTATGTTATCGTTGATAAACATGCAGCTCTATGATGGCAGCATTGGACACACCGCAAGCACCACAATGCACTTTATTAACTGTAGTGATGTTTACGAGGACCTCTTGATGAAAGGGGCCTAGACGGCTTGAGAGTCTCGGAGCTGGAGAACCCACTCTGGCTACTTCCTAAAGGGCGCCCTATTCACTAGCCTGTTTCTTTTGAGAATATTTACCTGCGTCTGTAGTGTACTATATTGGGAATAGTGTGCCATTTCAGACAGCGCCTGTTCTCTGAGAAAAGCTTGAGTTTAACTAGTGACTTTTAATGGGCGTAAGAGGCTTTCTGGTTGATTGCAGACGTGTTTGCATTATGTTCGCATCGTACTCAAACATGCAAAAGTGCACTTGCTCTCTGCGACAAGGCAG
This sequence comes from Esox niger, assembly GCA_016801105.1. Lineage (NCBI taxonomy): Eukaryota > Metazoa > Chordata > Actinopteri > Esociformes > Esocidae > Esox > Esox niger. The sequence goes on along the minus strand of JACXGJ010005569.1, from coordinate 23,228 downwards.
GCAAAAAAACGTATAAGTAAATAAATACACATCCGCGTGTTAAGTGGCAGCGCGTGAATGATTAATCCCTTTACTATTTGATAGCATTGGTTGGGCGCGAGTAGAGAGAGAGAGAAATGTGAGAGCAGCGTGTCGCCCTAAAGCAAAATTCAGATGCTCCACTCGTCTCAGATCAGGAACCCATGGACCCAGTCAAAAGAAAATGCGTTTCAGGAGATGCTCTCAGGTAAAGTTAACGGCCTTCAAGTACCTGTACTCTCCTTATGCTGCAGTAGGCAAGAAGAACAACAACACGCCAGGTAGCACTCCTCAGTGAGCCTCCTCAAGAAGCCATTATGGTTAAACTCAATCAGGTTTCATTGCGTAAAAGTGAAATGCGCATGGTTTCCCTTCACTTTTCCCATGATTATATGTTACACCACGCGCAAGGCTGCAATCCTGACGTGACAGAGTGTTCTATATTCTTGGGCGAATTAGATTTTTCCCTAACAATTTTCATGTCAAATGAAGGAATATTTGCTCTAGGCTTAGCTCTGTTTTTCACGCGTACAGTATTTTGTTCCGTATTAAATATATATCAAAATGTGTAGGTATTTGTCGCTTAAACTTTTCTGTTATTGAGGAAATTGTACACATTACGGGTGCATTATAAAAGCAACAAAAATAATACTAGAAATCAAAATAATTATGTTTATAATAATAAGATGGCTCATCAAACTATGCAAATTCGTTTTATTATATTTAACTATCTTGAAATTTGTAACCATTTTGACATACTTATTTGGGTTTCCCCATGTTAATACGACATTTAACGTTAATTTCTTATCTCAAATATTTTTACCAATTGTATTTTTATTATACTTATTTCATAATCATAATTTACTTCAGGCAAATTATGTTTTTCTTTATGTAATTAATCACTAGAACATATAAAACAGTCAGTATACCATGTAATATCTCGGGACACTCCACAATTTATAACACTCACTTAATCCACGCACTATAATAATATAAACTATTATTATTAATATGACATGCGGTTATTAATTTTTGGTAATTTTAGGCAAGTGTTGGTCATATGTCAGGAGGTCATATGTTACTGCTAGGATATCAATAATAGTCTAATCTCATTATCATTTGCTGGATTTTCGGTGTAATCTTTTTCTTCCGTTGGGCTTTTCACAGTCAGGGGGCATGATGTAGTGAGATGTATGCAAGCCTTCATACTGTTTGGGAAGTCCATTTCAAGTAATGTTTTTAGTGGAAATCAAAAAATCGAACGTTCCAGTTGGCCTGTTATATATATATATATATAATTTCCTAGATATTTAGGGACTGGCAGATGCTAAAATTGTTTGATTCCTTTACTGTGCGTTGATTATGCAGTGTACAATGGAGATCAATATCTGTCTTTATAAATAACAAGAAAACATGATTCGAATTAATGTTTTATCATTGAATACTGGCTAGAACAGTCTTTTAGAGCCTATATATGATATATTTGTTCTGAATGAGCTATATATTGGACTGAAGAAAGACAGCAAGACAGCGTCTTCTGGTGGTATTGATGGGAAATACGTGTGGTTGTTGGTTGAATAGATACACTGTACGTCAGTCGGGTATCAGTGTTTTTAAATATTGTCAACTTTACGAGTGTTTTTAATACTATTTAAAACAAACCAGTGGAACGATTCAATGTGCCACTGCTGGTTGCAGGGAACGATAACCACGTTGTAAATCTGATATATTGTACACAACAAAACATAGGGTATAATTACGTATTTTGAGTCTGCCTTTATTAAAAAAAAACATTCTAAACGCTTAAACAGATTCGTGCGTAATACCACAATTACTTGCAAACGGCTCTTTGAGATCAAAGCATAAAGAAGAAATTAAGCAAGCCAAGATTATTCCTAAAGTGGACCATAACAACAAAAAACTGTTTCCACGGCAACTGAACACATAAGTAACCTACAAGTAAACAATTTATTCATCAAATACATCCCAATATCAACATATCCCCAATGGCAGTACAGAGCTCAACATACAAGCATTTGTGCATTTACAGTAGCTCACTTCTTCACCATTATTATTCACTGGAGGTCAAGGATAAACACATTTGAAAAGAAACCGTCTCATATGCCTTTTGGGTGCTTGCCGAAATTATTACTCTATGACTGGTGAGCGCACCTTACATATAATGCAGCTGCTTCAGACCGACAATGTAATTACTTAAAATTAGCATCATAACGCGTTTCCTTTGGGATATAGGCCTTTCTTGACTGTTGAATTTCAAAAGGATTTCATAATTATCTAAATTAATCAAGATCTTTGTTCTGGAACAGGGAAATTATGGTCAATTAAGGATCATTAGTCAAAATGGTCGCTAATTCTTCCGGAATAAAGAGGAGACTTTGAAGTGGTGCACAGCCTTTGTTAAATGTTCACATAGTTGTTTAGGAGCTGATCGATCATGGGGCGTTATGGATACTTCTACACTGAAAAGGAACAAGAAGGATAATAGTATATGCGTATAGCAAAATATTAAGCTGGAAATTATTTAACAGGATTTTTATTCAGTAGTGGAAAGATCAACATAAACCTATTGCACCCCCTCCCCGCCTTGTCGTCACAATTTCTTGTTCTTTATATATAAATAACAGGTCCCTGGACAGGTCCGAACCGGATTCACTACTATAAAAGGCTTATAATGTAATTCAGTATTCGTTTTTACGAAGTGTGACGCTCTGTATCCTTTATTCCAATAAGGGGTATTAAGTCCCATGAGACTAGTGTGGCTAATAGTAAATGTATAGGAGGGGTAACTCAGCGGTTCACAGCACAGAGTGAATTTAAGTCGGGGGTACAATAACCAAAAAGGTTTGGAAGTCATTATCACTGTTAAACACTACATTTGGTGAGTGGTGGACTAAGAAATTAATACCATGTGTTTTCCTGCCATCTAGCGGTGGAATAGCAGACCCACACAAAATTAAAGGCTTGAATGTCGTGTGATGTTGTTCAAGTGACGTTCCTTTCATTTATTGGCTAGGAAATGCGAAATCAACATAATCCGTAGACATCTTTGCAATACTGAATCAACCACAAAATGTTCCACTTGTGCATTGAGATCACATACAATTTGTGGTAAATGGCTGACTGACAATGTATAACCTTTATTTTCCTCATGCAATTTAACAGCCTACTACAATCTGACATTTTGAATGATATTGGTGATTTAATTACCATTTTAAAACCGTTTAAAATTAATTTCTGGCTGCGTTCCGCTCTTCCATTTAATAAAATGTTTTGCAACTATTAACCCCAGATCAGTGAGTCTTTAAGGGACTAAAATACTGGAGATACCAGGAAATGGGCAGTAACACAAGGAGAGCTGGACAGGGCCGTAGAAGGGCATCAGTGTAGCAGCAGGACCAGTATCTGCTCTTTTGTGTGAAGAGAAACAGGAAGCACTGTCAGAGCCCTACAAAACGACCAGCGGGCCACTGGCTTGCATGTTTCTGAGAATACTGTCAAAAACAGACTCCATGAGGGTGGCATGAGGGCCTGACATCCTCTAGTGGGACCTGTGCTCACAGACCAGCACAAATAGTTTGGCATTTGCCAGAGCAAACCAGAATTGGCAGGTCTGCAATTGGTGCCCAGTTCTTTTCACTGATGAGGACAGGTTCAGACTGAGCAAATGTGACAGACGTGAAAGAGTCTGGAAACGCTGTGGTGAACGTTATGCTGCCTGCATCATCCAGCATGACCAGTTTGTCGGTTGGTCAGTAATAGTTGGAGGAGGCATATCCTTGAAGGGTCACCCAGACCTCCACGTGCTAGCCAACCATACTCTGACTGCTGTTAGGTACCCATACTGTTGTTATGTACCAGGATGAAATCCTCAGGCCCATTGTCAGACCTTAAGCTGGTGCAGAAGGTCCTGGGTACCTCCTGGTGCAGGACAACGCCTGGCCTCATGTGACCAGAGTGTGTAGGCGGTTAATGGATGATGAAGGCATTAAAGCCATTGCAACACCCTCACGTTCCACAAGCCTGAATCCATTTGAGAACCTATGGGATGTTATCGGTGCATCTGAAGCCACAAGCCCTCCAGATGCTCACTGATGCCCTGATCCTGGTGTGGGAAGAGATCCCCAGAACACTATCCGCTGTCTCACTAAGAGCACACCCAGATGCTGTCGGGAGAGCGCAGGCACGTGGGGTCCATACACACTACTGAGTCACATTATGAGTTGCCGTGATGAAATTCATGCAAGTTTGAACAGCCAGTGATTTCTGTTGTTTACTTTGATTTTCAATTTGAATCCTGCCCTCAATCGGTTGGTGATTTTGGTTTCCATTGACCGTTGTTACGTAATTTTATTCTCAACAAATTACACAATGTAGGGTAAAGATATTGATCTTTAATATATTTCGTTCATTGAGCCCAGATGTGTGATTTAAGTGTTCCCTTATATTTTCAGCAATGTAGGCCTATGTGGAAAACAGTAAAAATGACTGGTACAACATTGTGTCTGGTACTGTACATACAACATTGATTGGAATACTGAAATAATTAACTTATATGAGGAAACCAATCACTTAACATAATATATCGTAAGATATATTATGTTATGTGAAATAAAGTTAGAGTCTGATTCGAGAAAAAGAACTGCAGACTATGTTTTGAACCAGAGACCTTCCACTCCCCAGACAAGTGTGCTATCCACTACTCCAGCCAAGAACCTGTAATTAATGAATGCGAGTGGTGATATCACATGAATGTGTTTGAAGAAATTTTATTTGGAATCCTAACCCAAACATTAACCCTAAATGTAACCCCACTGCTGTGATATCTAACATTAATATTAACGTAGCAATGCATTCATGACATATTCTAGCGACCTTGGTGTTGCTGTTAGTCATCCTTGATCTATACATCTAGTGTGGGACAATGGGTAGGTGGTCTGCCCTCTGATCTAAAGGTTGCTGGTTACATACATATGATGAACATTTTGTTAGAATTCATAGTTATTTTTCATAGTGTTCGTAAATATCTTACGTTTGTCTGGTGTTCGTATGCTATTTAAAGTTTTAATAGCGCTTGTAACATTTCATAAGTTGTAATAGCGTTCGTAAGATATGTTACGTTTAAGGCATTTTATAAGTTAGCATACGTTTGGGTGTGCATAGTAATGTAACCTAACTTAACGTCACAGATCATATGAAATCGTGTGCCCTGGATTTTTGTATAATAGTCTACATAGTGTCCTGAGACCACGTTCCCGCAACCAACCTATTGTAAAAAACATTTATGACTATTTTAAGACCTTTAAAAACGGGAAATAAAGACTTATTGTGTCAGGGTACCTTCTGCCGGCTCGCATCTAGCGCATCATCACTCCTCGCCTATCTCTCCTGCTCAACGTTACTCTATCCAGCTCGCATCCGGTTCAATATTACTCATGGCGGGTCCGTCCCGATCAACATCACTCAGCGCCCGCCCATCCCAATTCTCACCCATCCTGCTCCATATCCACTCAATGGCTCCTCTAGGGAGCGATGACATCCTGGGGGCTTTTTCAGTTATCAACATTGGGAAGGTCAAAGGACGCACAAAATAAATGAAAAACAGTTGTTGTCCTTAATAACTTTAATAACTTAGGCAAACAGTTAAACAAGTAGCGACAGTATATCTTGAGCTGCGACAAATAAACTTGAGCTGCGATGATATGAATGAATTTGTTATCACGAAATCAGACACTATGAAATTAGGGGGAAAAAACATTTGGCTCAAATTAAAGTAAATTTAAGCAAAGATCACAGCTGGAGAATTACAGACATTTATTGGAACTACAACTAAACATCACATTCATGCCAACAAGCAACATCAGATGTCTTGCCAAAAGAATCGTTATACTCTTTTCAAGACATAAACGTCAACACCTGGGGTTTGGTAAACATCAATATTTTAACCAGGTTCTATGGCCATGTGAGAAGTTTTTTAGCTTTTTGGTCAGAAACACCAAAGGTGGATTTCACTTAAAAATAGTGAAGTTTAGGAAGTCAAAGACCTACTCCCACTCTGAAGTATGGTGTAAAAAGGTATAATATTGTGGGTCTCCAGCTGGGACATCGCTAGGCCTATTTAAGGGTGGCTATAGAATAGGTGCATTTGGCAGCATCTGTTGAGGTTGATGCTGTGAATGTTACTCCCTAATCTGAAGCGAGCTGTCTTGTGAAAAGTAGCTCTCGTTTCTAGTGGCCGGAGAAGTAGAAACTCTCAAGTTCAAAATGTAATAGCAATGGAAAAATGTAATTCTATCTAAATGCAGAAATTAAAGTCCATGATTAAGAATGGGCATTCATTTCATAATTTAGATAGCATTTAAGTCATATTAGCTCAGTGTCTAACACAAACTATGAGACAGGTATACTTCTATTCAACTTTGACCCAATATTATCTTATTTTGATAGATTTTACACCCATTGTTACTCTAGATATACATGATGAAAAGATGTTTTGAGGAGTATGTCCAGAGCCCCCAAAACGAGGCTTAGACCCCGACCACATTTTTTATTGATGTCCCTGGGCTCAAACCTGTCTGTTGAAACTGAATAGTTTTTGGAGATTAAAGCTGGACAATGATCCTAAACATTCATTGAGATTCTCACAAAAATGTCTCAGGGACCACAGAATCAAGCTTTTGCAATGACCATTCCCATCCCCTGACCTAAACCCCAATGAGAACATGTAGGGTGAGCTGAAGAGGAGAGTCCATAAGTCAGGACCAAAGCCTCTTAAAAAAATCTTGAGAAATTTTACAAGAATGTTCTTGGAAACCTTCTAATGTGTTCTCCCACCTCCTCAGACATTATAGGAGAAGACAGAGTGCTGTTATCCTGGCAAGGGACAGGGCACAATGTACTGGGCAGAAGTGCCAATAATTGTTTTTAAAATGTTGCTCTCAGCAAACAGATTTGTTTGCCATATTTTGAGATCAAGCTGATAAACAACTTTACCAAGGGTGCCAAAAATAGTGAGGGGGGCTGTATAATAAATGATATCCCTTAAACTGGCATCTCTGACTTCATCTTCTGATCGACTGTGGGTAAAAACTGTTTTCCAGTGTCACATGGCCCTTATGACCCTCTAATGCTCTCTGATGAAAGGCATTGGGGTTCCCAAATAAAACAGTGAATTTCCAGAGTAACAAGCTACTATAAGTTCAATGCTAGTAGGAAAAAATATCAAAGATTGTACATTTAATTTTTGATAGTGAATGATTACAAAACATGTAGTTTAAATAAAAGCCAATAGACTGAAAATAACAGAAATTATATAAAAACCTGACTGGACAAAGTTAACATCCTAATGAATATGTTAACAATCGCAACTGTTCTATTCCTTCGATAGTAACCAAATGTAATAGTTACCAAATTTTATCCAGAAATTACACGTTTAGTCAAGAAAGAGTAAGACTGGATGCATGCAGAATATCAAAAAAACAAAACAAGCATCCTATTCAGAGAGATCGTTCTTCTACAACCCATGTCAGAAAACCAATAGCAACCTCATACTAAAAGCCAGTCTTTGTCACCCTTAAAACCTCACAATGTTTTAAAACGCCATTGTGCGGTTAAACCTCATAAATTTGTCGCGGGCACTGATTAAACATCACGAGAATTGAAACACTAAGGATTTTGTCTAGGTCCCTTTTGGAGCACAGACAATGGTCCATTCAGCAGGAGACAACCACACAAAACGAGTGTTAAAGGGGAGATACAGCGCGCGGAGGGGTTCAGCCAGTCCCCTCCATATGTGATACAAGGTGGTCGTGGCGCTGAGGACAATAGACCAGGTGACAGGGACGATGCGCTACTGGGTCGGAGGACGAGCAAACAACATCACAAGGGCAGTGACAACGGGAAAAAGAACCCATGGCACCAGAATAGTACAGCATCTTCTATTCCAGTCGACCCACAGACATATTTCACTTCAATCAATGGAATTGGACAGGGAGGAAAGAGAATTAAGTGAACTGTTTCACCCCACACAGAGTCCCTAGTCAGGGATCTTTGACCACTTCAAATATAGATTCTACAATGTTAAATTAAAATTTGAAATGTCAATGTATTTGTCCTATCAAAGGAGATTCTAAAAATTTTCAAGTTGCAAATAGTGTCCAACCAACTGTTATGATTACCCATGAGTAGGTATAGTTAATGGGCCCATACTAAATTGATATGTAAATGTAATGTACCAATATCCATATACTATAATATATATATATATATGTGTGTGTGTGTGTGTGTGTGTGTGTGTGTGTGTACACACACATTAGAGTGCACTGCACCTTTTTCTTTCCCTGCCAAAAAAGTCGAAAAATAAGGTTTTGAGTGAGGAACAGAGGGTTAAAATTAATAGACCACTGCAATGTTCCTCGCTCAAAACTAACTTTTTTAGAAAGTAAAGAAAAGGGTGCAGTGGACTTTTTCCGGAGCTGTATGTGTATATATAAGGCCATGAAAGTGCGGCCCAGAACTAGACCCACAGACTTACTTCGGTTTAAACGTTAATCAAAACACTTCTTAATTAAAGCTTCGTAAGAACGATATATAAAGACATTTGTAACAGTATACGTGTTTAACAATTACGCCGCACGTTCAGCGTTTTGGTAAAAGAGAGCGCGGGAGCCATAAAATAATAGAAAGGGAAGGAGCTGAGCGGTATAGACGAATGTATGCACGAAACTGTATACATGATAAAAGCATCAATTTTCTTGGTTCGTCGCTTACAAAATTTTTCTTAACTAAGCCTATCTCTCCATTTTACAAACATAATTACATTTCCAGACGCACTGGTAAGATGCAATTTGGTTTTACCTATAGGTTATTAATAAATAGTTTGAGTTGTTAATAAAGTTTAACTTTTTACATTATAAAAGCTCGCAATGGAGTGTAATTCCTTTATCTTACAACGCGTTTCTGTCATTTTTATTCAAACAATCTTACACATTCAACTCCAGGCATCTAGGCCTATGTAGTTCTTTGGAAGCCGTATTAGCCAGTTTGTGACAATATTTCTATCCATTGACACTCAGTATACAGCTGCACCATAGATTCGTTACCCTGTAGTTAGGTTGCATTACTAGATTGACAAAAATTGACAGTTTGTGCATATCTGTAAGACAATATTTATTCATAATTCCACAAAATCACAAAACATTCACCTCAAATCCTTTTACATTCAACTTTCCAAACAAAAGTGATCCATTGAATATCACTCATACTATTGAAAAATACATTGGTGTATTTGTAACAATAACAGAAAATACTTAAAACATGTAGAAAAAACTAAACATGAGCAAGTAGCCTATTCAATTGGATGAACAAAAAACCTTATGAATGGAATGTCCTTAGGCATGCCACCGGTTTATCATATTCTTATTACGACTTTACTCCTGTCAGAATATTACGCAATACATTCTATAAAATATAAAAATAAAATATGTGCAAAATAATTTCCATATACAATTATTAGTCAAAGTATTACACTTAAGTACTTCGAAAAATAAGGGAATTCTAAAAACAATGAATGTGGTGGGTTTAAGTTTTTATTTACGAATAACCCCTCTGGTTAATATTTTAAAGAACGGAGCTGAACTGAGTCGTTCAGAAAGTCTCTCCAGGCGAATGTGTGTCTGGACGCTGCTGGATTAGCAAAGTGCTGGTATCGGGTAGACAGAGCGAACGGTGACGGATGCTGGTTAGATTGGTACCCCAAACTGAAGGGTGTACACGGGGATGTGGTCGATCCAAGGCAGCCTCCTCTTTCTGTGTCAATGATACAGGCCTGATATGGCTTGCCATCCCGAACTAGGATTGGAACTACAACTCTGCGCAACACAGGCGTTTGCAGTATGTCTTGTGACGCACCCTCTGCTCGCGACCTCTTCATTTTGTACCTGTGGTTTTGGAACCAGATTTTGACCTGTGTTGGTGTCAGGCTAAGTAGGTGCGCAAGCTGTTCGCGCTCTGGGGCGGACAGATAACGCTGCTGACGAAAGCACCGTTCCAGCTCGAAGGTCTGGGCTTTGGAGAAGAGAACGCGGCGCTTCTTCTTCTCCACCTGAGAGTTAAGGGAACACTTGTCCGATTTTGTACAGTCTGCAGAGGTGTCTGGGCTGCCTTCATCTGAAGCTGAGAAATAATAAAAGACAGTTATTTCACAAGAAGGCCAAAAAACACTACACTCACGAAAATACAGAGTAGAACGATTCCATATATTTAAGATTTAAGGTAAAGAAGATTTTCGGCGTATTTGGAAATAAAAGCGGGAAATCAAAGCATATTCAATCACTGGATTTAGGACTAGGCTTTATTTTATATTATCCATCGAATTATTACAATATATAATTATTTAGGAACGAAGAAAATCTCATAAAACAACGGTATAAACCACAATGGCATATTACGGTCCAATTAAAGCAAGGCAAAAAAAATCTATGTTCAAATCTGTGACTTACAGAGACAGCTTCGGTCGCTGTCCATCCAGGATGAGTAAGGGGAGCTTGAGCATGAGTCTATTGGAGATGTCTGCGCTGTGTCAGCGTCATGCTCAGGCAAATCCAGGATGCTCCTCACGGAAAAACTGAACTTGGCAGCAACAGACATTGCGTCTAGGAATAAAGCAGAATTCCTTCGCGTAAAATCGATCCAAAATAAATGAACGCTGGAGAGGATGCAGTTGTCGTATGAGTTAAAACGATGTATCCACTCAGGGTACGCGCGCTCTTTCAGAATCATGAGAGACGTAGAACACCCTGCCTGTGTGTAGTTGTGTGGCAATGCAGTGTTTGTATAAACAGTACTCCACGCCGCTTATATATCCTCCTCAGGACGCTAAGTACCTGAATGATTCAAGTGCTGTTATCCAATGATGGTAGGTATGAACGCACAGAAGAATAACAATGACCGAAGGAAACACTCGTCATCATTACAGATTCGTCCCGTATCGTGAAAAGTGGTGACCAGATAATGGGAATTGTTGCAGCTGAATCACGTCTTGGGTGGCAAGTGACAACAGAGTCCACCCCGTTACTCCCCCCGCCAAAATAACATGTCCAGTATTTGCATACAAAGTGAGCAATTAGTGTGAGATGCCCCAGAGTTGGTTTAACTAATTTATTTATGACTTTCCTGTGTATAGCCTACCCATTTTATATTTCATGGAATTACAGGAACAATCATGTTATGTTCCCCCCCAAAATATATATATAAAAAAAAATGAAACAAAAAATATATTTTCTTTGAGGTCTATATATTTCCGTGAAGCAATGCATTTTCGGATGCCAAGATAGTCTTTAAAATGACCTACTTGGATATGTCCAATGAGAAGCAATTTGCCGCTCACCAACGTAAAAAGATAAATAAAATAGACTGCAAATATTTTATAAATGCATGAAACAAGAAGAACATAAGTTGATAAAAATGATCATATATCAGCCGAATTGAATTCATATTATGGAGGCGTCTGTTAGAGCTGAAAAGGAAAGATGTGGCATACAAGTAAATAAATGCATGGTTGATTATTTGTTTTCGTTTTGAGACGTGTGTTTAACTACTACTTCAGACTGAAGAGAACGTTCTAATATTGGCTTTCGTCCGGCACTTCAGAGACGTGCTCAAGGAACAGGCAGGTCAGTGTAGTTCCATCCAGTTCCCATGCCATGCTAGAGACGATCTTCTCTACTGTTTGTACCGCTCTGCGCGACTTGCCTTGGTGACGGACCTGCCCTAGCGAGGAGAGTGGACATGCCTCAGGCTCCCATCCCTAGTCGTCCTGGGTGGTCGGCCGATGGGGAACACAAATACATGCCAACCAGAGGCCGAGAACAAAGGAGGGAAATGTAGCCCCGCGTCCGAGACCCGTTGGAAGCATTTGTTCCAGTCAAGATTTTGCATTTGTTCAGTCCTGCAATAATACGGTGATTGACGCCCCGACACAATGTCCTTTAACTTTCTAGGATAAATCCGAGCTTGTTCCTTGTTGTCATGGTTTTCAATGCAGTTGAATGGGATGCGGGAAGTACTATCTACTGCTGCTGTACGTCACACACAGCCAAGTCTTTAGCGAACAGAAATATTAGTTATGCGTTTCCAAACGAATTAAAAAGCCTTTTATTTTCCACTAGCCAAACGGAGTCGCTGACCTTGATAACTCGGATAATATGGTGCTTAAAATATAGTGACATTTCATTTCGCGTTTAATCTTTACGTAGAAAGGCATCGCATCTTTACGCACAAACATTTTATAAACAGCATTGATAATACATGTAGACTTATAGGGCAACAATACACCCGTGACAAACAAGATAAATATGTCTATTTTTAGATTTAACTATAAAATCGTATTATGGGTAGGCTACAACCAGACACAGTTTCAACAAAATTATACAAAACTGGAAGTCAACAGATCTGTGCAACAAGGACTTCGGTTAAGTGCTCCTCGAGTAACGTAGACAAACACTACAGCGAAGGCACAAGAACGAACAGATTACTGTAGGCCTATGCAAGCAGCCCTACTAGCGTGGCTGAAGTGGGTTACTTTTTCAAAGTACTCTTCATTTAAGTGCAAAACCTTGTAAGGCAAGGACAAGTCATGTTCAGATAGCGGGAATGTTTCTGTGCACAATGACCTCGCCACCCCCTTAATCTATTACACCCACAGATTCAGGGACTAAGGGAAGGAGTCCACTCTGGTACCTCAGAGAGCTCTTCAGTCCAAATATTTACTTTGGTTGTAAGACTCTTGGCTAGTTCCAAATCTTCCCAACAGAATCAACATTCCCCCTGGACCTGAAATGTATTGCCCTTTACGCAAATTTGGTTGAAAAACAAAATTAAATCAACATAACTAAGCCAGAGAAGTATGTGACATGAAAGGTAAAAAGATATGTAGAAAAAAGGTAAGGCGATTTTAGTCCGATCAGATAGGCTATTGCATCTCTTCATAGTTCTCTAGCTCTTTTGATTAAAATTCATTTTATTTCTAGACATACAAATCCCCAACAAACGTATAGACCGACAAGTACGCATGTACGGGCATCGCGGAATATGGTAATAGAAACACAAATGTAAAATATTTTTATTATAGAGGCCCAGCCCCGGCCACCCACTCATCGCGGGCCTGCGTGCAACCGCACTTCCTATACACCCGCTAGTTACGCGCACGCCTACTTGCCATGTTTTAAAATGCTTAAACTACCATTAAGAAGCGCAACTACAACCAAAATAAAATTATTTCATATATAGATTTCTGAATATGTATTGTTTGAGGGGGAAATGATAATGGTGATTGAGTTCAGGTTACTATTTTATATATATATATTTTAATAAATCGTGCTATTTAATGTAAGCCTTTGCTAGTATTACATAAGACTTATATGAGAATGACACGTTTTCAAATACCTTTCACAACTACATTTGATGATAAAATTTTAGCAATATAGCAGACAATCGCATCCAGAGTAAGAACCACTGCATTCATCTAAAAGATAGGGACAGCTACCAAGTAGGTACATTTCTCTCAATCACAAAGCTATTATAAAAGTTAGTTCAAGTATTGGGAGAAAAGGAAAATGCAAAAATGTATCTAGTTCTGGAAAGACAAAAAGGCAGAGTTGGACACTTTCCTTCACAAATAAAGGCAATTAAGGCATAGGGTGACAAGGGATAAGACGCCCCCTCTTTTAAAATAAACACAAAATGATATATGTTTTCCATTTTCTCTGACTGAAACAAGGTTGAAGAAACAAAATATATCCTCGGTTTTTATCAACAGTTAATTACATTAAACAGATTTTAATCTAAATAATTTAGATAGAAATGTTTTCTACATACAGTTGGGCTCATCCGTTTGCATACCCTGGCAGAAATTGTGACATTTTAGCATTGATTTAGAAAATATGACTGATCATGAAAAATGTGTATTTTATTTTAGGATAGTGATCGTATGAAGCCATTTTATCCCATAGTTGTTTGACTCCTTTTTAAATCAAAATGATAACATAAATTACCCAAATGGCCCTGATCAAACATTTACATACCATGGAATGTTTGGCTTTGTTACAGACACGAAAGGTGACACACACAGATGTAAATGAATTTCCCAGACCTGTGGGATTTAAAATTGCAATTAGTGTCTGTGTATAAATAGTCAATGAGTTTGGCTGCACTGAGCAGGCTAGATACTGAGCCATGGGGAGCAGAAAATACCTGTCAAAAGACCTGCATAACAAGGTAATCAAACTTTGTAAAGATGGAAAAGGATATAAAAAGATATCCAAAGCCTGGCAAATACCAGTCAGTATTGTTCAATCACTCATTAAGAAATGGAAAATTCAGGGACCTCATGATACCGAGCAAAGGTCAGGTAGACCAAGAAAGATTTCAGCCAAAACTGCCAGAAGAATTGTTTGGGATACAAAGAAAAACCCACAGGTAACCTCAGGAGACATACAAACTGCTCTGGAAAAAGACGGAGTGATTGTTTCAAGGAGCACAATTCGACTATTCTTGAAGAAAAGTTAGCTGCATGGTCGCATTGCCAGAAAGAAGCCTTTACAGTGCCAATGCCTGACAGCACACTGAAGGTGACAAGATCAAAATAGAGCTTTATGTTCCGAATCATAAGTGCTATGTTGGGAGAGGGATCAATCAGGCCTAGAGTGAACAGAATACCATCCCCACTGTCAAGCATGGTGGTGGCTCACTGATGTTTTGGGTTTGCGTGAACTCTAAAGGAAACGGGAACCATGGGGAAATTGATGACAACATGAAAGCAGCATGTTATCTGAAAATACTGTAAATTTGCCTTTGTGAGCCTCATAGACCACTGTTACAAAAGTCTGCATGCTCTCATTGATGCTAAAGGGAGCAATACACAATATTAAAAACTAAGGTTGTGCAGACTTGAACAAGTGTCAGTTCATTTGTTTCTTTGTTGTCACGTTTGGTTTTATGACAGTACCATTCAGTTATGACCTACAGTTGAAGGTGAATCCCATAAGAAATAAATGATTTGTTTTGCCTGCTCATTCATGTTTTCTTTACAAATGGTAAATATATTACCAATTCTCAAAGGGTATTACCAATTCTCCCTTCAACATTGATCATTTGTTTCTAGGCGAAATACAGACATTGTCTAACTGTGTCCCAAGTCAAAAGGAGAATAATTATGTCTATTATTTAGCAACAACTTAAATTGTACTTTGGTACACAAAATGGGTTTAAAGCAAGCAAGCGATTTTATTTATATAGCACAATTCATTCACAGGAGTAATTCAATGTGCTTTACAGTTAAAATAGTATTACATTTAAATACTATTTCTATAGTGATATGTATACTTAATTGTATACTTCATTTTAGAGCTTTATGGTCCAATATTTTAGTAAACTTAATGTGTATATCAAATGTATTACAAATATTATACTTTTAATTTATTTCAAATTGAAATATCACAAGAAACCAGTCTCGGTTGAGATAATTTATTTCTGTCTATGAGGAAATCCTCCTGAAACTATATTAATCCCACCAGAGAATTATAAAAATATGCCTACAGTATTAAAAACTAACAAAAAATGTTGTCATGTCTCTAAAGACAGCGGCAATTTAAAATGCTGACATTCAAATGCCAATGAGTTTGTTTAACTGTAGATAATGGAGGAAAATAAAAAAGTAAAAGATAAAATGGAAATCATGTGCAGATGAGGTAAAAAACGGTTACAGGTCTGTTGGACAGAATAGAGAGTCAACTTAACCTAGGAGTTGAGTGATCCCCACCAACTGAGTAAAATGCTCCCAACAATTTCATTCAATTACAAAAACATCTATCTCCGGTAGCCAAAGGTTTTCTTTACAGTTTGTTACCCCTAAGCACCACCATTTTCACATAAAAGGCTTTTTTCTCCAAAATTTGCTTTTTCGTTTCAGCAACTAGATTGATCTTAGGGTTCTGTCTTCCCCCCATGTTACCTAAAACTTCCAACAGGGGCGTGGATTATTTACTTCTGTGGTATCATGCCGCCCTCCGGAGGAATGAAAGTCACATTGATGAAATCTCTCATTGTATAAAAAAACGATTTACTGGTTTAAAAGACAAAATATGCAACAACTGACACCACCATCCACAGGTAACCTTCTGCACATCAAAACCGAATATTGAAAATAAAGAATGTTGTGCTGTACTGAACAGGAATGTGGGGTAAGATTAAGGAGAGAGTTTTTCCTGTATGAACAGTAGGTTGGACTCCAACCCCCGGAACAAGGCAGCAACGTAGACCGCAGCACTACCCAAGGCCTTCTGACATCACATTTAGAGTACCGATTCTTTTGTTCCAGCATTATTTAGTTAGCCAGATTCCAACAGGGGGACACTGCAAACCGGCACTCAATCCCAGGTCCAGCAACTGTCAAGCCGACACCATAAACATAATGGCAATAACAAGGTAGCTAATTGATAGGTTACGGTCACTACATTACTCCCTTGCCATAGAATAGTGTCCCTCCCACATATCTCTATACCAAGTCCATGTGGTCTACAATGCCACTCCAATATTGTGCTTTACTGAGCAAGACTTGAATCATGTGGAGTTACAGACATATTTTTACAAGTGGCATAGTTTTCAATCTTGCTTGTGTGGCCTCCCTGTACCATCCTCCAGTTCACTCACTCATCACAGAGTAAGGTTGTAGATGAATGGTTAATTAATTCATACAGGAAACTTTCTCTGAAACTGTGGTGGATTTCCTGCAGAGTTCTAAGTTTAAATAATTGGAAAAATGTTGACCGTATTTAATACCAAGACCGTTTAACTCACCCACAGATATTCACACTGAATCTGTGGCTGATTTTCAACCTGATAATCGCTCAGTAGCAATCACTGACAAACCGGGGTCAGTGGTTCTCACACAACGACAAAGCACTGAGCTTGTGTCAGCCCAAACGAGGGTTGGTAGAATTATTAGACCTCCCAAAAGGCTTTTTTGGGAAGTTAATGACAAAGTCATGGATGGTTCAGCCCTATCTGCTTGTATCTTTGTTTTCTTTTGTCAGTGGTGTTTTTGCAGTGTAAACAGATTAGGAATTACGTATAGAAAGAAGCAGAAGCCGTAATGACACTGGACAAGTGTTTTCCAAGTCTTGAATGTATAGAGTTACATAATACTATGAGAAGTGTGCGAGACATTTCTTTTTAAGTTTAGGATTTTGTACCACCCCATTCTTAGACACTCTTTTAAGGAGTTTTACAAACTTTCATAAAATGTAGATTAGATAAAATTTAACTGTCAATGAACAGTACAAGTACAGTTCAATGAAATGCAGTTTACATCTAACCAGAAGAGCAAATAGAATGTGCAGAAAAATGTACAAGAATAAAGTATATGTATATAAAAGTAGAATGTATATATGTGCAATTAATGCAAATGCATTACATGGCAATTCTAAATGTGCAGTGGAAAATGTACACATTTACAGAAAATGTACAGGTATTTAGTATAATGTATGTACAAGTGAGGTAAATAGTTGTGGCAATTCTCAATGGCATTCTTATTCATGGCACTTATAGACAAACGAAGCTTAAACAAGGATACTGGACCTATGCAGTGGTGTTAAAATCAACTGGTTAGCCCCACTTAAACACCCAGGAGAGATCTGCAAAGAATGTGCCGTTTTTATAGCCTATTCACATGGAAAGAACTGACATTGTATTTTTCCCAAAACTCCTCTGGGTTTTTTTTATAGGTTATTCATGGACAAACGATGTGTTTGCTTAAACTACAAGTTTGGACCTATACACTGGACCTTTACACTAGTGTTTGAATTAACGCCTTTTTGTAGCCTATTCACTAGGCAAAAATGTTTTATATTTTTCAGAAAACTCCTCTCAGTGTTAGGCCTTGTGGAAAATTGTTCTTTTTGTACGCTTTTATCATTTTATATGTGCAGTTATGGTTACAGACACTCCACATCCATACACTCGTATTTTGAGTGTAATTTATTTGCCAAAAAAGAGAAAAAAAACACATTGAAAATTACAATCTTTTTAAGTGGGAGAACTTGCACAATTGGTGGCTGACAAAATACTTTTTTGCCCCACTATACATTATACCGTTTATGGTTATATTGCAACTTTTGCTGGCATGAATATTCCAAGGAAGATAGGTGATCCTAGTAAGCCTATTACTGGCAAATAAGCTGTTAAAACGAACAGTGGCAAAAGCCATACAGTTCATAATTATGAAAATGGTGTCAGTGTCCACATATTTCCAAACCTAACTGTATAATCATTATGGTGGCCAACACTGGTGTTGATCTTGTTTGATAGGAGAGGTCCAGGAGTGTAACGAAGGCTATGATTCCGGAAATCTGGATATTCCTAGCCTGAATGGCGGCCCCCATATTAATCTCGGCTTACCAGACTCAAATAAATATTCTGGCGCAGGAGCCCTAGGTCAGCAAGAAGTGAGGGTGGACTCATTCGATGTAGGACATCCAGCAGAGTAACCCAGGTTTTGAACAGGGAAGACCCTGACCGGCAGCACCCAGAAATGTCCCTTCTTCCCTCACTCATAGAAAGATTCAGGCCCAAAATATGCAACTGTAGGGTGGACAGACGTGTCGGTGGACTCATTGGATAGGAGAGATCCAGGAGTGTAAGCCAGGCTTGATGTGGGGAAAATTGGATCCTCGTAGCCTGAATGACAGCCCCTGGAATAATAACGGCTTACCAGACTCATAGAAACATTCTGAAGGCCCACATAATGTTTTCCCTATTCCTGGAGGTGTGGGTGGTCTCATTGCATAGAAGAGATCCAGAAAAGTTCCACAGGCTTTGGTGTAATTCGGATGCTCCCAGTCAGAGCAGGGGCCCAGGAAGTGGAAAAAGTGTTCTGAGCAATGTAGCCTACTCTTTTCAACAGTAGGATTGAATCCTAGTTCCCAGAGTTATTGCTCGGGAACCGTAGAGTGGACAGAGGTATGGCTGTTCTCCTTGTATATTGAAGATCCAGGGGGAGATGCACCGGCTTTGAAAGGTGTAAATTGGCCACTCCTAGCCTTAACAGTGGCACTAGAATAGGAGAAAATATCTGAACAATGTAGCCTACTCTTCTCAACAGTGGGATTGAGTCATAGTTCTCGGAGGCATTGCTCAGGAGCAATAAGGCAGCCCGCGGTGTGGGTGGTCGTGTTGGACAGAGGAGATCCAGAAGAGTTCCCATGTTCAGTTTGTTTAATGTCAATTTGTTCACATTATACTGAATCTAGTCATTAAGGTGGGTGTGTTGTACTTTCAGGATAAGTGGTCCTTAAATGACTTTGGACTTTGATCTGCTACTGATGCAGTAGATACATCTTTCAGTCACGACAGAGCCTTCCACTCTATGAGATGTAGAAATCGTTGTTGTCTGCATTAGTTTTTTTCTCACGTAGGTTATGGGTAGATGTCAGATGTCTTTTGAAGGTTTGTGACATGCATTTAGCTAATCTATGTGCAGTAGAGAGAGTTCACAACATCAGGTTCCTCTGGGTCAACATCAGCGATGAGTTGACCTGGGCTGATAACTAACGTCATGTTGAAGGAGGCAAGGAAACGGCTCTTCTTCCCATGCCGATTAAGGAGGTTTGGCATGGATTCCAGGATTCTCATCCATTTCTACAGATGCACTATCAAGAGTATCCGGTCCGGCTGTGTCACCGCCTGGTATCGCAACTGCACCGCCCTCGACCCCAAAGCACTTCAGAGGGTGATTAAAAGAGCAGAGAGCATCATAATGTCTGACCTGCCATCCTTGCAGGATCTCTACAAAGAGAGGTGTAGGAGGAGGAGCAAACAAATCATTACAGATCCCAGCCACCCATGCCATGGACTGTTAACCAAGCTGCCGTCAGGCAGAAAGGACAAGTGTATTCAGTCTAAAACAAGCAGTCTACGGGACAGCTGCTTTCCACAGGCTGTAAGGCTGATCAACTCGGGAACCCCTCTTCTCATCCATCCATTGTCCCATGCACACTTGTCACTTTATATCAAGCTTATCTGCCAATTATGCACCGTGGTCTCAGGAGACTACGCAGACTATTTTACATGGCACACAATTTTGTATATGTGACATTACGTTAGGTTACATTACAATGCGCCACCAAAACGTATGATACATTATGAAATGCCTAAAACGTAACATATCTTACGAACGCTAGTTCAGGGGTGAACCATAAACATTTGTGCTCATAAGTTTGTATACCCTGGCAGAAATTGTGAGAAAAAAATGTATTTAGAAAATATGACTGATCAAGCAAAAAACTTTATTTTTTAAGGATAGTGATCATATGAAGCACTTTATTGTCACATAGTTGTTTGGCTCCTTTTTATATCATAATGATAACAGAGATCACCCAAATGGCCCTGATCAAAAGTTTACATATCCTTGAATGCTTGGCCTTGTTACAGGCACACAATGTGACACAAACTGAGCCATGGGGATCAGAAAAGAGCTGTCAAACACCTGCGTAACAAGGTAATGGAACTTTGTAAAGATGGAAAAGGATATAAAAAGATATCCAAAGCCTTGCAATTGCCAGTCAGTACTGTTCAATCACTTATTAAGAAGTGGAAAATTCTGGCAACTCTTGATACCTAGTCAGGTAGACCAAGAAAGATTTGAGCTATAACTGCCAGAAGAATTGTTCAGGATACAATGAAAAACCCACAGGTAACCTCAGGAGAAATACAGGCAACTCTGGAGTGGAGTGGTTGTTTCAAGGAGCACAATACGACTATAACAAAAATTAGCTGAATGGTCAAGTTGGCAGAAAGAAGCCTTTACTGCGCCAAAAAAATGCTTGGTTACAATGACACACCTCAAAGCTTCTGGCCCACAGTAATTTGAAGTGACAAGACCAAAATAGAGCTTTATGGTCACAGCCATAAGCGCTATGTTTGGCAAGGGGTTAACCAGGCATATAGGAAACTGTTTACCATCCCTACTGAGAAGCATAGTGGAGGCTCACTGATGTTTTGGGGTGTATGAGCTCTAAACACACTGGGAATCTTGGGGAAATTGATGGCAAGATGAATGCAGCATGTTCTCAGAAAATACTGTAAATTTGCATTCTTCTGTATGAAAGCTGTGCATGGGATGCTCCTGGACTTTCCAACAAGACCATTACCTTAAGCACAAGGCCAAGTTGCACTTCCAGTGGTTACAGCAGTAAAGGGTGAAGGTTCTGGAGTGGATGTCACGACCAAAGACTTTGCATGACCTGGAGGCACTTTGCAAAGACTAATGGGCAGCTATACCACCTGCAAGAATTTTGGGGCCTCATAGACAACTATTACAAATGACTGCATGCTGTCATTGATGCTAAAGGTGACAATAAACAATATTAAGAACAAAGTGTATGCAGACTTCTGAACAGGTGTCAGTTCATTTTTTTTTTCTTTGTTTCCATGTTTTGATTCATGATTGTGCCATTCTGTTATGACCTACAGTTGAATGTGAATCCCATTAGAGAAAAAAGACATGTTTTGCATGCTCACTCATGTTTTCGTTACAAATGGTACACATATTACCTATTCTCCAAGGGAATGCAACATTTTAAGCACAACTGTAATCCTATTTGTTTCTGTTGTGCTGTGCAATCCAATAGAGGCCAATTCTCCCTTTACTGACTGTGACAGTTTCACTTCCCCATCCTTATATCTGGAGAATCTGGAGAAGTCTCTGTACTCAAGAAACAAGGCTGAAAACCAATATTGGATGGCCATGAGCTTCGGGTCCTCGGGTGGTACTGCATTAAAAACAGACATGATTCTGTATTGGAAATCATTGCATGGTCTCAGGAACACATCCGAAAACCATTGTGTGAACAGAGTACATTGCAGCATCCACAAATGCAGGTTAAATCTCTACCTGGCAAAGAAGGATCCATATAGAAAGAAGATTGGACTACACGAACAAGAGGTAAGGTTAGCGTTGAAAGAACAATGTTTATGCAGAAAATACATTTACACATAATGTACAATATGATGGTGGAATTCTGATGGTATGGGGCTGTTTTTAAGGTCAGTGGCTTAATGAACTGTACAAAGCACTAGTAACCCAGTTGCCTCTACAAAGAAGCTTCAATCTCACACATTGCCACCGTCAATTTGCTTGCTTCCTCTGTTCTTGGGAAATTCTAAATTTAATTCCATCTTTGTCAATGTTTTTTGATTTAGTGAAGTAACTGAAGTAAAGATGCTGTCCAACAAACGAGTTAACAAATAGCTTTACTACTTAATGACAACATTGACATTATTTAAATTATTTTATGACATGATGATGGAGGCAACATTGTTTTATACTTAAAGGGGCCTTTGCATAATCCTGCCTCAAACACTTCAGACGGAATTTTAACAATAACATGATTTTTCCTCTCCTATTTACAAAATGTGTAAATAATATTTTCAAGCAGTGGCGTCGCTTGGACTAGGCGTCCGGGGCTAAAGCTCCGATCTCAAATTGAACAAGAAATGCCCCTTGTTTATTAATCTATATTTCCGATCGCGCATCATGATAATGTAGACGTTTATGCCGCTAGCATTTACATTGATTTTTTTCTCCAGCATGTACATTCAAAACCCTGAACTTTCTGTCACGGGGAGGTTTAGCCCCCAATGTATTGTGATCCTATCAACGCCTCTGTTTTTAATGGAGTACGTTTCAATGCATTTTTGCATTTATCCAAACTCATTATTGTTTTCCTGGCGCCCTCTGTTGATGGTGGTTGGTACTGAGTTTAGGTAAGGTTAATTGGGAAGAGATATTTCGCAATTGGTAAGTATATGTTCAGCTTTAATCCTTTCGTCGATATGAAGTGCTACTAAATATTTGAAAGTACAATGCAAGTGCATTAAATGTAAAATGGTTGCTTGTACTAGCAAGTTCGCCAGTTAACATAGGCATAAGACACTTACTAGCTGTGGAATGTTCATGAAGCTAACGACCAGGGCTGGAGCTCATATATTATGAAATGTCAGTGTTTGGATTTATATTGCTATGTATGTTGTGTTTTACATTGTGGAAATATATTTTGTTTTTTTATTCTAATATTAGTTATACTTATATAAAGATAAATATTATATAAAATGGTTTCTATTGTCATTGTGAGACTTAT
>JACXGJ010005568.1:0-38472 GCA_016801105.1 Esox niger | reverse complement strand
CACACCATTTCAGCCAGTTAATTGAGTGGCAGACGAAGGTCAAATATTTATTGGTCGCTCTTAATGCTTTTCCTTCATGGCTGATATAGGCTTGGAGCAGTCATTTAGCAAAGGGGTGACGGCATTGTCACCGTTTCTTCAATCCTCTGTGACGCTTTTCAAAAGCGCTGCGGCAACGGTACCTCGTTTCGGTCGGCCGGCCGGCCCGGACACGACCGGCTGCCATGGCAATAGCGGTGGCTGGCCGTCACCGACGGCTGTGTTACCGCAGAGTCAATATCAGGTGAAAACAGTTGGGCGGTCACAGGCGTATCTGTGGTTCATGCCGTTGAAACAACAGACAACTGCAACATAATTATAACACCACTCCGGAGCGGTGAAATCATTTTCATTTCTTTTCCCAGTATGGTTCAGGAAACCACAGCAGGCTGGTGGCGAATGACAGTTCAGACCAGCAGATGACACTTCCCCAAAACCCCACACTTTCTTCCTTTTCCACATTTGGAAACTCTCACACACACACACACACACACACACACAGACACACAGTTTTTTTTCTGTCTCTATGGTGTCTGCCTTTCCACTGCCCCTGCCTCATGGCACTGTGTGCTCTATGTCTCACATTAGGCGCTGGGAATAATACTTCGTAGTGAATGGGAGCCTGCAGGCAGCAGCCTTCGGGCCTTTTCAGACATTCAGTCACTCCTCTTCTAAGAATAACCAACTGCTTTCTGGCCAAAATTTGTCACTTTTTTTTCCCTTTCTTCTTCTTCACGGCCTCTGGTGATGCCGTGCCGTGCTGATACCGAGTCTTTGTGTTAGAAGGCCGACGAAGCCGGGGTCCAAATGCGAAAAGCAGCTCAGACAACAGGGACTGAGCGGACCGAGGAAAACACAACTAAGTCAAGTCGAGGCAAAGGGGGTAAGGTTTGGAGCCGTTTCAGCTCCTAGCCTTCTACAGCTCCTCTCAAACTCGTTACAGGCCACAACCCTTGGTCTCTGAAGACCATGAGAAGTATTAGGTGAAGGCTGGATTGCCGACAACATTTTTGAATAAAAACTATAGCTTTTGTATGAGTTTTTAGAGAATTGAATATGTTTCGGGTGGAGGCTGGAGTAGAAGTCTGGAGGGGTTTTACACAAAAATGTCCGCCAGACCAACTCTCTTAAATGACATTCGGGTTAAATTTGTCCTTGGAGGGGAAATTGTTTCAAAATTGCAGGTAGCGATTGGATGATGATGTTATGAGAACCAGAGTCGAAGAAGCCTGTGCACTGCATTTGAGTAGACAACCATTCCATTTAAAGCAGGAAAAAACTGAGAGAGAAACGGGGAGAGATGTGGGGGAAGGAATAACACTAACTTTACACACTTTAGTAGAACAAGCAAGGCTGGGTAAAATCTACATTATATTGCAGGCAGTGCCAACATTCCTGGGCCTCCGGCAGAGCAGTGTAGGAGGCAGACAATGGAAGACGGAGGCCTATTCATCTACTTCACAGTACACAGACCCACCTACGAAAACTCTCCGGAGGTTCTAAGGCAGTCAAGCTCCTTCCACCCCTTGTCAAGTTGTCAAGTGCATTTTTTTGCGGTTTGTCCGTGAACGTAACCTGGCACAGATCCGTAGGTGCTGCGTCCCAGGTCACTGGCAGAGGAGTTACCAAGACCGGCCAAACAGATCTGCACGCGAAATTTGGATGAACGAGGTAACATTAAACACCTGGTCCCCCACGAATAGGCCAATCAGGGTCGTTTTGTAAACGACGGATTTCCAACCGCAAGATGCGTCATTCAACCGCGTTTTTTCTAAATTAGCCCAGCGGGTGTCTGAGATATTTCATATGACTAACGACTGACGGACAGAGACTGAATGGCCAGAGGCCACACTCTCCACAGTATACTCCCGTACCACAATTAGCCAATCACCATGTGGATTTTGTACAGTCCAATCCCATATCGCACCCTATTTTCTTCATAGTGCACTTCTTTTGACCAGGGCCCTATAAAAATTAATTGAAGGTAGTACATTCTATAGGGAATAGGGTGCTGTTTAGGATCACAGCCATATAGGTGAAAATACAACCCAGAGAACAAAGTTGCTGAATCGTTCCAGGTGGCCAAATCACTTGTTGCGGAATCCCTCTGGAACTAATAAGGCAGGTACATTTTCACCCTCTAAATCCCTAACATTGGGCGGAATGACTGATTTACTGCGAAGAATTTGACTGAAATTCGGATAATTATATGTTTTACACTTGAACAGCTGTTGAGCTTGCTGAGCTGTTGAGGGTACAAACGTTTCCCACATTATTCACATGTTTAAGGAGAAAGCAGTTTTAAAAGCAGGAGTATTCATCTTTGTTGCTTTGCTGAAACGGGCGCATGTTTTATTACTGAACTGTGCACACTGGATAAAGGAGTGTCTCTGAATCCAGATTATTGGAGTTATGATGGGATGATAAATCCTAAAATGTTGCAATTCGAATTCGCCTCAGAGTTCATTGATTCCATTACCTTATAATGACACATGCTGAAGTTATGCTCATTGCGCGCACACACTCGCAAATCTACCAAGAATGCGGCACATAGAAAACATGTAGCAATAGGGATTTTGAGTGCGAAAGATACAGTAGAAGGCAAAGAATGTTAAGTATAAAAACCATTCCGTGTCATGCGTTCACATGGAACACATATTACTTACATAGGCAAAGCAAAAAAAGGAAAAAAGCCAGATCAAGGTTGGTCCAATGGGTCCAAGAAACGACCACTAACCTGTATAAGGGGAATACGTTAATCTAGCTGTAGATTTTCTTAAGTGGATGCCAGGGAACAACATTTTTCCGTGAGATTTTTCTAAAAACCAGATGATGACTGAGTCAAAGTTTGTTTTAGTAGTTTAGACGGAGGATGCAGTAACGCCTGCATCTAATATTGCGCATAAACTGTGCTATACTTGATTGAATTGCTGATGAATACTGTAACTAATCGATGGATGCTTCATGACTGCGTATGTATTTTGTACTGTACATTTTAAGAACTGGGCTGAAACATTGAAATTGGTAGCAATGCCAATATATAAATATGAAAGCACGTTTATAAAAATCAAATACAAAAAAGGTATTCTATTTTTTCTAGCGTAATGAGGTACCTTGATATTGTCAGATGCCAATCAACACAGGCCACTGTATGCCAATCTCACACTTCAGTTTAGTAGGCTGCCATCTCCCACCACCCCAGGCTCCGCCTGTTTGGTGAGGATATTGCCTTTCTCGCAAGTGAAGGTATTTAAATGTTGAGGGCAGGAGACGCAGAATTCTGGAGTTAACGGGACCACAAGAAACACGTGTGGGACGGAGGTTGACTTTGGAGTTCCGCTATACAGAACATCTAACAGCGTTTCTTTGAAAGGAAAAAACACCAGTCGCTACAATCTGAGTTGTATTTTTTATTTCATGTCCATGTAAGATTCTTGTTTCTGTTATTTATTTATTTGAATGGAAACTGTACCTCATCACAGTGTGTAAAATATGCGTCAAAATAAGCTGATCTCCATGCGCGTTATTATTCCGTCCCACCAGTGCATATGGATTTATTAAAATTCCACGAAAGCAACTGGGAAATACATTATCTCTACTAAGCAACATTAAACAAGACCTTGAATTCTGCAGAGGAATGATTGACACGAGAGGGAATTGACGGATTTGTGGAATAACGGTGGTCGCATTCCCTGGGACTTTTATTGCTGGATGGCCCCCTGAACGTCTTTAAATCGTCCCGGAACGTTTTTATTGTGAGACTGTCAATGAGTGAATGTGAATCCTACCTGGAACCGTGAACCCGACCATTGTATCGGATCTCAATCTCTCAATTTCTACCTGTAACAAGAGGGGGATAAACTCCATGCTAAAATTCCTGCTGGGAAGGACTGCCATTTCCCATTGAAATCCTGTGGAATTGGAATAGTGGAATTCATGAAGAAATATTTGACTTATTTCAAGATGAGGCTTAGAACATCGAGATTAGGCTACCTGTAAGTGAATGGTCTGGCCTGCTGTCAAGATAAGTAAATGCGTATATGCTTATATGTAAATTCATGACATTTCAATATTTTAACGTTTCCTTTATTTTTCAGGTTACTGCAATTTGTAGCGTTGTGCTTTTACACACAGGTATGAAGTTGCATGTATTTTTTTGTTTGCAAAGAAAAAGGCATAGACAACTAAAACAGTTCATATACGGCCCCTTATAAAATGTTTTAGTGTATCAATGCAAATTGCTTGTATTGATTTAGCCTACGCTAAACCGGTTCGTTTGTAGATACCTGCAGTAGGCCTAATGTCTAACATCAATATTTTATTATGAGTCCTAAGCAGTTGGCAACTAGTCAAACATCTTGAAAAGACGTAAACGCGGGCCTTAAAGGTAATAGTTAAAACATATGGAGATGGCGTATGGCTGAATTGAAAAAGAATCGTTAAGGGATATAGCCCAGGGAGATGGGGGTGAAAGATCATTCGTGGTTAAACAACCTATCGAAGGCATGTCATCTCGAATGAGGACAGCGGATTCAGTGCGTGTATCTCCCCCAAACACACACAGCGCATAACTTCATTCTTCTTCTATAAGCCATGTGCCCGCAATTCCCTTAACAATTTACAAACCCATTAATTGAAAAAGGAATTATACTTTTTTGAGTATTGTTAAATAAACAAAACTAAACCTCTAAGAATTATGTTTAACAAACCTGCCTGTTGTTAGTATAGGCCAAGGCCAGATTTATAATCCATTTACCATTCACTTTGAGTCACGATTATATTGATGCTTTTATAAATAAACTCGTTTACTTTCACATTGCTAATATATATATATATATGTATGTATGTATGTATGTATGTATGTTCAATGTTTTTCTGTTTTTCTACTTCAGAACTCTGTGCAATCACACTCCCCACCTCCTAATTTCAAGCACCATGTGAACGAGCAGTGCAGGTTGTCTGACAGAATGAGCCGCCGATTGATTCGGACATATCAGCTCTACAGCCGGACCAGCGGCAAACATGTCCAAGTTATGGGGAATAAAAAAGTAAATGCCATGGGCGACGACGGAGCTGTGCACGGTAAAAAAAACAACAACAACACAAAAACCACACTATGATCTGCCTGAAATTCAAGGGGGACACTTTAGGTCTCTTGCCAAGTCTAATCCATACTGACCTCGTCTACTTGATGGCCAGACCGATGTCAATTTACAAGTAGTAGGCCTTTCTAAGATCTAGACGAGGTCTATTATATAATTTTACCATTTTAAAATGTAAACAGTTCTTATATGGGCCATGAAGTTTAGGTTTGAGTAGGCGGCTGGAGGGAGCAAATTCAGTCGAAATGGATTCTATATTGTTCTTGAGTGCGTGGTACTCGGGAGACACCCATGAATATCTGGAAAACACATCAGAACTCATCTTACTTTCTACCTCCTCAACATTTCCAGAGCAGTTTATCCTCTTAGAAGCGGTTGAAAGATAGAAATATGACTTGTAATTATCATAACCTTGACGCACAAGTGCTTGAATTCTAGGCCCCCATTGGCCCTTGATGAAGATGTGTAAAAAAACTAAATGAAATACATGCATGTGATTAAAAAAACTAGTTAATTCTGTGAACAAATACTTAGCTAATGTATTAATTCATATCTGCTTGAAAATGATAACATTTAAAAGCATTTTACATGGGTTGTGTTGGTTTAAAATATCAGTTGCTTATTGAAATTGTCCATGAGAATAATATAAATGGGATACATCTGACTGATAAAAAAAAAAAATTGTAGTAAATAAATGGTCTTTAAAGACTCAGTAACCAAATGTTTTTATCAGTGTGTCCAACCGTCTTTCTACCACCAACAACATCCATTTCCCTCCATGCCTCTGCCGTTTTTTTTAAGGGTCCTTTCACAAGGAATTTTCATAGCTTTGCAACTTAATGTATGACTCAGTTCATAAAGAGCAGTGAAGTCTGCATCTTCCATTCATCCCTTCTGTTCTTCCATTGCCCGGTTTGTTCTCGCTCCGTTTCTCCCTCACACTTGTTCAAACACACACACACACACAGACACAGACACAGACACAGACACAGACACAGACACATGCACACACCTCGCCTTGGCCCTAGCATGCATGTCCTAAGTGGGTGTCACTCTTGTAGCGGACCCAAATCTGACCACTGCTCAGTGCTTTGTGGCTGTGTCGCTGACCGCGCTGTATTTTCACCCGTTACCGGTTAACCAATGTCGTAGAACGGCATTTCACATCGCTGTAATGACTATGGGCCTGTGTGAAGACAAAGCCACTCACTGCTTTTCTCAAACACATGAGGTTTGTTTGCCAGTGTTTTGAATTTCATTCATACTTGAATGTTTTGCCAATAGAAAATGATTACTTTTGTCTCCTCATAGTCTGAATGCATGTTGGATGTCATGATCATGATAATCAGCACTGTACTAAAATCATTATAATCTAATACCAATTAGCAGATGTTTATTACACCAACATGAAGGGCACGCCTCTGAAATAGTCTATACAATGACTTGACAGCCTTTCACAACATTATTCAAACTTGGCCTGTATGATCTGTGTGGAAGTTGGTCAAGTCACAAATGATGCAATTACAAGACCTTACATAAGTTCTGAATGTATCTATATCGTGAATGTTTGCATATGATCCTAAACTCATGAGCTCAAAAACGTGTGCACTGTCTCTCCAAGATTCTTAGCCTCAAGGTAAATACCTGTTTTCTGTTTTTCCAGCCAAACTTGTCGTGGAGACCGATACGTTCGGAAGTCGTATTCGGATCAAAGGGGCTAAAACCGGCTACTATATCTGTATGAACAAGAGAGGAAAACTGATTGGGAAAGTAAATACCTTTTTATTTACTAGTTATTATCTATTTTACCAGGGAAGCGTCTTTCCAAGATAGCCCTGTAGATAGGTTGAGCTCAATATGTTCTGTAATTGTTTTGACCTTGACCAGGAATACAGCCTTTCGATAGTTGTACTTCCTGTTCATGGTTCTCATCTTGAGTTATTTCCATAAAAGTCCCGGTTGGGAGCCGGGACATTTGGAGGAAAACGTTGACAGGGATTCATCCTGAACATTACCACTGAAGGATTGATTGGACATTTACTTGTCAAAACAATATTCTAACATCCTCGGACTGACCCTCCACAACCCCTTCTGCCTCTTTCTCACTCTCGTTCTCCACCTCTTTGTCTCGCAATCGTTCACTCTCACTCTTTCTCTTCCGGTTTCAATCTGTTTCTCCCTCTTTCTTCTTTTAAAGCGAAAGGGCAGCGGCAAAGATTGCATCTTCACCGAGATCGTCCTGGAAAACAACTACACCGCGCTCCAGAATGCTAAATACGAGGGCTGGTACATGGCCTTCACTCGTAAAGGAAGACCGCGCAAAGCTTCCAGAACCAAGCAGCACCAGAGGGAGGCTCACTTCATGAAACGCCAGCCCAGGGGCCACCTCCTGGGCGACACCCAGCCCTTTGATGTCCTTCCCCTTCCTGTGGTCCCCTTTCACCCTCGGAGGACTAAACATGCCCATCACCACCGCTCAGGGGCCCACTGAGAAAAAGAAGAAGAAGAATAGGGATGGAAGCAAGCACACTGAGCTAAGACTATTATGGGCCCTGTGGCCAATACCACTAAAACATTTCTGCTCTTTGCAAGGACATCTTTTGTAATGATTTGTACTGGACTGTATCTAAAACAATAAGGAGACTATCTAATGTGCTAGTTGTTCTACATCAGATGGAGATTTCTAAGTAGGAAATGCTTTTTTTGTACCAGAGGACGATTTTAATTCAAATACTCAATGAGATTTAAATGAAAGAAAGGACATTGCGGGTTTTGTGAAAACCTTACTCGGCTATGAGTGTCATGAGAAAGAAATAGTGATTACAAATGACATGGCAGCTATCTTTGGATCATCATGTGGCTGCATCAAATGATTGACAGTGAATACCAGTAAAACCTAATTTTTCATTTAGGATCTCTATTTTGGTGCATTTTTGTTTTCTACTTACTGAATATATTTTTTATTGGAAGATTTGTAAAATACTTTTAAATGATGAAAATATTTATTGTAGAGTGTATATTAAAATCACTAAAGAATGTCTGGTCACCTCGGGAGAGTTAATTTCACTGTTTGGTCGCCAAGGGGACGAAAATGGTCCCAAGGGATCTTACGTTGCCTAAAAAACATGTTTGTTTTTTCCTCCTCTCTGGAGACCCAGATAACTGAGGGGCAATATCTGTGACAGGCTACTGCAATTCAATGTGCTCAGCAAGTGAGACTTGGGCTTGAATAGATGGGGCTATGCATTAAAAGCCGATGAGGTCAGCCCACCATTTTGGCTCGAGACAAAGGTTACCACCATGTAGTTGCATTTCTCACAATCGCACACCGTAACCCACTGATCAAATGGGTCCTTTGTGGCCCTCATATAAAAGGGCATGTTATACAATAGTTGGTTCGAATAATAACACGAAGAGGGGTCAGTTATCAAAAAGAAGCTAGTCTCACAGGGGAGGGAGGAGAGCGAGGAAGTTTGGGTGGGGGGGGGGGCAAAAGAGCACCGGGGCTCTGTATGGCAAAATGTGGCACCGGCTGAAAGGGGGGGAATGGCTGGGAAGAGGCATTCGGAATGAATGGAGAGGGCTGAAAGAAACCCTCCTCCCTCTCACAGGAGCAACTGAGCATGACCGGCAGAGGCCAAACTACAGGGGGAAGAAGACCCAGTCAGACTGGCTGCTCCACAGAATCAGAGCCTCTCTCTGCTCCCCCACCCGCCCTCACTGTTTGAAGTCTGGACGTCCAATCCGTTATGTGTGTGTTTGCTAAGGGTTGGATTCCAAGTATAAGGCAGGGCTTTTCAGTAGCTAAGCTACCAACAACTCAAGCTTTGAGAAGTTGCAAATTAACAACAAAAAAATTGGGATGAACGGGTTAATAAATCCGAAAGTATGTGAACTCTGTGTGCTGTTAGTTGTATTCATAGTACTC
Source organism: Esox niger (assembly GCA_016801105.1). NCBI lineage: Eukaryota > Metazoa > Chordata > Actinopteri > Esociformes > Esocidae > Esox > Esox niger. The sequence goes on along the minus strand of JACXGJ010005568.1, from coordinate 29,403 downwards.
TTTGTACTCTGAAAAATGGATAGACATTATTATGGCTAAATGGCTATTAGGACAGACAGTATCGTTTAAGGGTTACCTAACAGCCAAATAAGAAAAGACAGCAGTGCACCCATAACTTGCTCAAACGGTTGTGGAATTCTATGTTCGTCATTTTATTTGGACAACAGAACATCCGTGCAATCCAATACCAACTCACGATTTGAGAAACAAGTTGAGCATATTTTTCAGATGTTATGCTTTGTTTGGATCCGTGTCCAAAATCCCATGAAGTATCTCTTTCGCTTCTGGAAAAACGCAGCACAATAGTGAGTGGCCTGTGGTTTTTTATCGCCTCTCTTAGCTCTGTGTTGCTCACTTGGTTTGGCACACAGTCCCAGAAATGCAAGGAATCATCGCAAGCCAAGAGGATTCTATATTTAAACAACACTGTTCATTCTTACGGCCATTGTTTATTTAACAGGCAGCATCTATATGCTGAACAGTGTTTTCCATGTAGTGGCTGCAGGTAAGCAGATATACATCCTATTGAGTTTGGTTGAATCACTACTATTCTTATTGTTAATTGCTCTTCTATCACACATGTTGGTCAAACTCAATTAGCCTTAATCAAAAATTGTTGATGGTCAAACTGTGTCCACCATCATATCCGGATTAAAAACGTTCACCCAAAGATTTTCATTTCTCACCACTTTGCAGTATCCAATACTGCTGTCACGTAATACTGTTTATCTCCAAAGCATACAACTTGTTCACTACCCAGAAACACTGTCCAACTGTCACCCGTACCTGTCCAAGTCTCTCCAAAGGGCCCGCCCCTGGACAAGTCTTAGGGTTTGCGAGGCGTTTGTCTGAGGTCTCCAGGCCAATAAAATGACCCCCTAGAGTACAGGGCCTGGCTCGGGAGACCTGTAAGACCTGCTAGTACTGGCTAGGTCGGCCATAATGGCTTTCAGGGTGGCCCAATCTGGCCTGCACAGTCAGAGCATAAGGGTATTCAGTTAACACAAATGGGACATGCTTGTTAGGGTGACCTCGACGAGAAATAGTGTGAGTCTGCGTGTGTAGAGAGAAAACAGTGAAAAGGCATTGTGTGTTTGAGTGTTTTACAAGGACAGGGCACCAAGAATAGTGTGTGTGTGTGTGTGGGGGGGGGGGGGTGGTCACCTCCGTAATAGGAGTATTTTAACAACTAATAGTTTACATAGTTCTGTGTAAGGAGAGATGTAGAGACAGTCAACCACGTTATGGAATTTTATTCCTCTTCAGAAGACAAAAACACAAGTTCAATCAGAAAAAACACTTGCGGCTCAACAACACTGACTCAGAACATTTTACAAAACGGCAGGAATAACTTTTTGTATGTTTCAATGGGACACTTGTGCGTTGACACTAGCAAAAGAGCCAGTTGAAACAAAGACAACCACTGAATTCACAAACTGACCTTAAAAGTGGAGACAAGGCACTGCTCAATATTCCAAGGGAGGAAATAAACCTATCCCAACAGAAATCTAGAGCAAGAGTACGGGTCGGAAAACAACTTGTTTGAGTGACATCACCGTGGACACACACTTCATTGAGTTTTGCAGTCCACGTCCCCTTCATTGGTTCCCTTCAGTTTCTTCACTTCACAGAGTAGCTCGTGCTCAAGGGTTAATATCTCTTTGGGCTTCTTGTACTGGCGAGGAAAAAATACCAAATAGGTAATTACTTCTACAGGAGCCCCATTCCCTTCCATGAACATCCTTTACTGTAATCATACTTGGGCTGGAGTGAGATAACACAGAGTCTGCCTATTCCCACTAAAGTGTACTACTTTGGACCAGAGCCGGGTTCCCAGTACACTTAAAGAAGAGGGTGCTATTTGGAACACTCACAACCAATAAGAAATGCAATAGCACAGAATCACTTATTATGATAGGTATTCATTGAAGTAGTAGATACTCAGTAGGGTGTCCTAGTGTTCATTTGAACTAATTCAATCCCCCGAGCATAGGGGTCTGCATGGAGGCTGTTTTGATATAGCTATGAGCTATGCTTACTTGTCTGGTGAGTTATTTTTGTATTCAGTTCCAAAATATTGTGTATAATACTTTAGGTGGAAAAGTCTTCCAAGGTGGAAGTTCCTTTGTTTGTTTGTCGTCTTGAGGGAATACTTACGCTGACGATTAACGTGTTGTTGGCATGGGTAAAGCTAAGAGCAGAACTATCCAAAGGCAGCTGGCTTCGATCTAGATCCGGAACATTGAACTTTTTGTAGTACCTGAAAGGTAGCAAGGAACAAGAGATCAATATTTTGTCAACAGTGCCACCTAAAGGAAAGCAAACTTTATTACACGGGCATGATGAGCACTGAATGAACACATAAATATAGACCTTTACAGAAGCATTACTTTATATACAATGTTACAAATAAATATACTTTTTATTAGTTGTACGTATGATGCAGCATCGTTGATCAGGCTCCACTGAGAGGTTGTAAACCTGTTTGGGGTACGGAAGGTTCCGGACTCTCCACTGAAAACTGGTCTTTGTATCTTTACGTAAGAAGATGGGCTAAGGGACAATTAACAAATGATATTATTGTAGGGAGTTGATTAATATGTAGTGTCGTTTTTTATCAGGGCTAGAGAATACTAACATGAGACGTAAGAATACAACTCACATTTGAAAAGTTTTCCTTGATAACATCTGATTCCAAAGAGGTCACAGTAGATGGCATTGGCTCTCCAACTTCTATCTCCCATGGGCCCTGCCCTTTAAAAGTGCTTTTTGAACGCCATTTACGTACTGCAAAGTAAACATAAATGTAAACAACAACACACATGGGAAAAAGGAGACTTACATTTTATTAGACTTAGACTGTATTTCAGATCTTAAACCAACTTAACCAATGAGCTCATCTGTTGTCAAGTCATATTCCTCTGCCATTTCTTTTCCGTCTGTAAATAGATAGTGTATCTTCCTTTTTCCTGGAAATAGGTTTCGAAAGCACAAACATAAATACATTTACATGTAAGCGAAATTATCTAACGTTTTCTAGCTAGGTATCAACTTTATTAGCTGAACAGGTTTGATAATCTGATTATGTTTTGCTAGCAACTAATGCTAGCTAACCCGCCAGCTTTTGGCTGACATATTGCCTAATTATTTTGTGGTTATTTTAATAGAAAACATACATGTTGTGAGAAATTGCATATGACTCAGTTTTACTTACCATCGTGTATTAAAGCTGTTTTCTTTGAAGATTTTAGGAGTTCTGACCAGCTTTGTACAGCCATGTTGCCAAAACAGGACGTGTAGCCATAGCAACAGAAATCATCAACCTACCTACGTATTACAAGCGTCTTATTTAAATGTACTTCCGTGTCACGAATTGTAGGAACATTTCCAAAATAAAAGTCCGCGACGTATCAGCAGAACAGTGTTTTGAAAATGTATGTTTTAATGATTTCTTCAGAATAAATCTGTATACATTAACAATTAATCATATTTAAGTGACATTTACATAAAATATATAAAACATGTGCCAAGATCAAATGAAAGCAACCAAATCGCTGTATATGGAATACATCTTGCCATATAGTGGGAAGCAAATAACACACCACAGCATTTGTATTCTAGCAAATTCGCAAGTGTGTATGTAGAATAAAAATAAGTTGTCAGCTAATGGCCACTGTGTATCACAAGTGTTGCTGGATGCAATGGAAATTGATGCAATTTGGGATACATATGGCACCATAGCTCAAACAACGACATGTCATAGTGATTGTATTCTACCATATTTGACTCCTAGAATACATTTCACTGCATGTAGAGTAGTTTATACAAGGATATGAGTAGGTTGCATTTTTCTGCATTGGAACGTTAGAACAAATGTTTTAAAACATTTTTATTTTATTTTTAATTAAATATAAACATATACATCACTGTTACTGTTTAGACAGTGGTATACCAGGATATGACAGGTTTCCATGTCAGTGACATTTATTTTTCCACTATTTCGCACCCCGGAAGTACTTTTTCAATGTTGCTGCCGACCGTTCTCAAGACGTAAGGGGAAAGGGGTATGGACGTTATATTAATACCGTTTAAAATAGATTTTTGTAACAAATTACCATAAACTTAGATCAAACTTAACACAATGTAACATGTTTTTGTGGAGGGAATGAGTCACATCACAGCTATTCGAAAGGCAAATGGCCCGTAACGTTCGTTGGACCCTGATCAGTTTCACATTTCTAATTCTGTGTTGTTTTGTAGGGCTTCCCTTTCGCTGGCAAAATGTCTGCCCACGGCATTATGAAAGCTTTTCCAAAAGTGAAAAGAGCCAGGGCACGTGAGGGAAATGATGCCCCTCCGACAAAGCGGACATCAAATGAAACTCTACCAATTATTGGTGAGAGGCATGAATGAAAGCTTTTCATTTGTCTCACATTGTGTGCAAGTTTAGAGCTACACATGTTTATTTATTAAATGTTTTCATTTCAACATAATTTTATCAGTTAAGTCAGTTGAGAACCAAGTTTGGAAGATGACAAGACCGAATGCATACAATTGACTCGTGCTTTGTACTGAAAATTAAAACCAAAGAATAAAGGGAAATCAACACATGACGATTCACCAGCTGCATTGAACAGATTTGTTTCAGGTTTAGGTAGACTGACTGAAGAGCATTTATCTAGATATTTGGCATAATAATGTGTATTAGTAGTTGTATTTTATTACGCTAGATTAGTGATAGTAGTGCAAAGCAGATGATGCAGAACAAACACAGATTTAGCTACCAGAATCTTATAATTTTGTGTGTGTGTCTGTGTGTTTCTCTCTCCGTTTCTGTGTGTGCTGAGCTACCTGCAGATGGTACAGACACAAACAGGAACATAACTCTGTACTCTTCCCATAACCCATTCTAGGGACCACTTTCCAAGGTGTCACCGTCCACATACTACCGGCTGGCGTCGGGAATGCCAGATGTCAGATCTTTCAGAGACAGATTGTCCAGAATGGAGGAAGGACTGAGAGCTCCTTCTGTCCCAGTGTCACCCACGTTGTAGTGGATGACTGTATGGACAGTGACAGGGCTCTCAGGCTGCTGAAAGTGGACACACTCCCCCCTGGAGTTCATCTGGTGAAGTGCACCTGGCTCAGTACCTGTATCACTGAGAAAAGGTTGCTGGAGACCGATAACTACAGCCTGCTAAACCCAGATAAAAACCCGGAAACAACAAAGGAGGATGTAAAAGAAGACTTTCTCAACAGTATCCCGCTCATGGCTGCACAGAACATTATTCAGCCAATCCCTGATGAAATAAAACCAGATGAGGCAGAGAGCCAACAGGTTGGTTGATGATCACATGACCATGACCCACAATAACCCTGTCAATACATTCCAACTAATCGGGTCCCCTAAGCCTAAACTATTTTTCTTTTTATTCCTTCACGCATCCGAAGGTCTCAGACAATAAAGATGACTTAAGAGACGAATACGGGGTTTCCCAGAGCGACCTGGATGCTCTGATCAGTGGCCTGCACCCTAAAGACGAGACCCCTGGTCCTAGTAGCACTGCTGCCCCCCTAACAGAACCCCGGGAGAAACCCCTCCCTGGGAAGTGGGTTTGTGCGCAGTCGTCCAAGTCTAAGGTGGACAACCACAACAAACACATAACGGACAAGCTGGAGGTGCTGGCTAAGGCCTATACGCACCAAGGGGACAAGTGGAGGGCGCTGGGCTACTCGAAAGCCGTCAACGCCCTCAAGAGCTACCACAAGCCGGTCACGTCGTACGAGGTACGCGATTGTGTTTCAGGTTCCGCTGTTTTGTATAAGCAAAGTTTTTGCTCTGTTCTTGCAGATTTGTTGGTCGGTTAACCACGCTCAGTTATTGACCAGTCAGATTCGGGAATCGCGCGCAAGCCACAGTTCGGGCGTGTCATTCAGATGGCCCGCGTGGAGTCATTCACCTCTTGATATTGACTAGGCCCAAAGCAATGCATGAACAAAGCACAATACGGTCTGTACTGTTTTAGGAGGCCTGTAAGATCCAGGGGATTGGGAAGAAAATGGCTGACAAAGTGGTGGAGATCATGGAGAGCGGGCACCTCCGTAAGATAGACCACTTGGGGGAGGCGGTGCCGGTCCTGGAGATGTTCACCAACATCTGGGGGGCTGGGGCTAAGACTGCTCAGCTGTGGTACACACAGGTGTGATTCTATTGGTGCTATTTTTATTTTTCATTTCCCTCTTTCTCTCTCTCACACATAATCTTTCATTGTGGATTGTTTTGATATGATTCAAATTCATTTGATTCAAGCTAACAGTGATTTTCAATACCAGGGGTTCCGCACTTTGGATGACATCCGCACCAAGGCCAAACTGAACACCAATCAGATAATTGGGCTCAAATACTATGATGACTTTTTGGACCGGATGCCCAGAGAGGAGGCAGCAGCCATTGAGCAAACGGTAAAATTGTGTCAAGATCTTGATGAAAGACGTACATAAAATGTCAGTCGATGTTAATGCGTAACGTTCTATTAGTTGTAGTCTAAACAGGCCTTTTCCTCTTCTTGTGGTAAATCTTGCACGGGTTAAGAGAGTTTCTTTCCAAAAGAGTCTCCGGTCCAGTTGTTTAACCCCCTTGCGAACAAGAGATCTTGTAAAGTGAAGTGCTATGGCACCTCAAAGCCAAGTTCTGATTTAGGTTTGCCTTGGTCCCCTGAGCTGGCTGTGAGTCCAGTCTTTTCTTTGCCTGGGTGTGTGATGGACAAAGCAGACAGACTTTTCTTTCACAGATACCTGCCGGGGGGGTGTCCCGGGGGATGGGTACGCTCTGAGAAACTTGGCGCGTAATAAGTCAGCCGACACGTTTGCTGCCTCAAATTCCCAAAAGATGTTTCTCTTTTGCCCTACTTCACTCTCCTTCCTGGATTTAACATGACTGGGTAGGTATGAGGCAACAGATTCTGAGATTCTGCCTTACTGCTCAATTTATCTAGCCCTGATAGATCTGCAAAGGTGAGTGAACCAGACAAACAGGGTGGGGAACATGATACTGGAATTAAATGCAGTCTTGGTCATTGGGAACAAAGCCAGTTGTTTTCATATAGTAATAGTTGGATTTCCCTGTTCCTTTTGCGTCTGCTAGATAGATGACTATAGCATGTGTCCTTCTGACATGTGGCATGTCAAAATAATATGTAGTTCTTTCAGAATGGATCTGGCTTGAATGAGGTTAAACGCTTACTTGTTGACCGGTAAGGATTTACGAGGGGGGGAAAGCTTTTCTTTGCTTAATGCAAGTGGGTTTGATGGCAGGACTTGCCTTGAGGACTCAACACGAGTGTACCTCATTTGGAATCCAAATAACAGAAGCCAAGAAACAAAACGAAGTTTGTGATGATGGACAGCACTGAACTTTTGAACATTGTTGACAAACCCAAGCTATTTTGACTCAATTTGTCAGTGCTGATGAAGTGAACATTGCAAACCAAAAATGTAATACTAGAACAGTAGTGCAGTGGGAAAACATTAGTAAAACAGTGATTCAGGTTTGGTTGTCCGGCAAACCTATCTTATGTATAACTGTATAAAAACCTGTGGTCTGAGAGGGTTTGGTAAGAGCTCCTAAAACATTAAAATACAAAACCTACACTTACTGTAGGCTGTGCAGTTTGAACAGGGGCAAATGGCTGTATTATAAATATCACTGACAACAACAAATAGGGAAGGATCCTAGGGGAAAAGTGAGGGGTTTGTGAAAGGGTGTGTCGTTTGTCGGCAGCGTGCGAGAACTGTGCGTATAAGTAAGGAAAGTTCGGTTGTAAATAGGTGAGGGATTCTCCACCACACCATTCATGCCTAACTGTAACCTTGCACAGATCCCATTGTGGTAAATGTATCTATAGACAGGGGAGGCAACCCAGTCCACATTGTATGTGATGCCGACATTATCTCTCTGTACCGCGTACTGTAGGTCAGGGAGGCAGCTCGCTCTCTGGACTCGGGCCTCTTGGCGATGGCCTGTGGCTCGTATCGCCGCGGAAAGGCCACGTGCGGAGATGTCGACATCCTCGTCTCTCACCCTGACGGGAAGTCCCACCAGGGTGTCTTCCCCAAACTATTACAGAGCCTCCGTCGGAAAGGTAGGGTGACAGGATGTTTGAGTCATTCGCCGTCTGCGAATGGCCACACAGTTCTAGCCTCCTTCATAGTCTTTAATGCGTTAAACACTCAACTTCGAATGAATGCCACACGGTCTTATTACTCCCATCTAGGTTTCCTGACTGACGACCTGGTAAGCCACGAGGAGAACGGAGAGCAGAAAAAGTACATGGGCGTGTGTCTTTTGCCGGGACCCGGCCGGCGCCACCGCCGTCTTGATATCATCGTGGTGCCCTACAGCGAGTTCGCCTGCGCCCTTATCTACTTTACCGGCTCGGCACACTTCAACCGCTCTCTGAGGGCGTTGGCCAAAACCAAACGAATGAGCCTATCGGAGCACTCGTTGAACAGAGATGTGTTGAGACAAGGAAGTCTGAAGGTGTATCGGGGAACTCCATTACCCACAAACACTGAGGGGGATGTCTTCACCCATCTGGCAATACCTTTCAGAGAACCGCAGGAAAGAGACTGGTGAGGTTGGGGTTAACTCTGTGGTCGAGTCAATGTATGAGATGTATTTCTGTGTCATAGAAATTCTGGGACGGTTGTGGTAATAATGAGAACGATTACGGTTTAGAGTTTAGATTCAGTCATGTCAGCTATGATTTAAACTCTTAAATTGTATGATTGTACTTTACAAAATGAACATGCATAATGCTTGCTTGCTGCTTAGTATGTTGAGGGAATGTTTGAGATATTGATGATATTGTACAAATAAACACTATGTTATTTCCATGGTAGTATGTTGTTTGTTGTTGGTTTATTACTCTTAAGAACTGAAAATGAAACCTCTGTAATATTTTATTCATATCCTTGCTCTGCAAGCGCTCAGGAATATGTTGGGCTGAGTTTAGAGTCAGTCTGCTGAGGGGTGAGCAACAAAATTCCACCATCACATGGGCGCTGGAGTATAACTTGGAACAGGATAAAATATTTTGGCCATATACTGTATACCCTCATTAAGTAACAAGGTTACTTAAATTTAACATGACAACTGCTTGACTATGAATGCCGAGTGTCGGTTTTCTTTATGCCAAATGCATAATTGAGCACCAATTTTTATTTCCCAAAAGCGTATGCAATTTGCATCGAGGTGTGAACAAGGAGTGCAACAAAAACCAACCGATGCAGACACAAGCTCTTCACTTATTCACCTGCATGTCATTTTTGTGTCTGAAATGTAAAACAGAGGAAGATGGAATAAACATCCGATCAAACTTAATGATCATGTTCTGTGATCGTTCATGCTGCATAGGCTACAGGTGGGGAAGCTTCAAATTGTGGTGAAAGCATGACGACGAAGCATTTGAAGCTACATTCTATTACCTAGCAATGGTCTTTTTCCAGAGAAAATGATATTTGAGTGGCTGCTGTTGGCACATACAAATGTAGCTGTTCTCTATAATTTTGCCAGGTAGCCAATGGTAAACTACCTGCAATGTATTGGCAAGTGGCTGAAAGCGACAGAAAAGACCAGTTGGCACAGTAGCTGTTTTACCCAAATTTGCATATAGGTTATTCAGTAGATCGTCATACTTCATTACTGAGGGAACATGCCTTTATTGATGCATTTAGTCAGCACTATATTTTGGCTGACTATCTTTTGGACTAAACCTCTATTTCTGTGCTCTGTGGGATGCAGACTTGCTGGCTGTAGGTACTAGGAAGTCCACTGTATGTGAAGCAAGGTTTACTTGTGTGTGTGTGTGTGTGGACGACATATATATTTTACAATCTCTATTTTAAAAGTTTGAAAAGCTGCTAAGGGCATAACATATGTTTTGCTGATTATACTGTACTGTTTTCCACTCCGGCGTCAATGAACCAAGCCTTTGCCTACTTATTGTTTAAGAATATTCCTTCAAATTAGTGCTGAATGCAAATGAAATGCATGGCAAGAATAAGCCTAGCACCCCTGAGAACGATCCAGAAACACATTGACGCATGTCAGTTGAGCCAATGGCTGTCCGTCAACCGACAGCCTGGGAAGGAGATTTAATTCACGGAGCCACAATTTTTTGATTAAACACACATTTGAGTCCAATGAGAACCCCATGGGCTTGACCTAGTCCGTCTTCATTCCCTCAGTCCTAAGTTCCTTGCACTGCAAGTGCTTCAAATTATAGCCTAATGAATAATTGAAAAAATTCCCTCTAGCAGTTATATCTTGGTATTTCCTTGATGACAAGTTTTTTAAAACACACGTTACTGATGCGTAGTATAAACGTAGTATAAAAAGTGAAAATCAAGCTTGGAGTCCTTTACTGGAATAAAGCCTGTCTATAAATAGTCTAGGCTACAGTTTGTTTAGGACTAAGACAATCTAAACGCAGGCCACAGCCCATAAGCTTAAAGCATTTGCTATCTTTCACTGTTATAGATCTATTCAGTCTCAACCTCAGCAGGAAAGAAGCAATTCCAGCATACTGGCCTTTTCCCCCCAATCTTCCTCTGTCCGGTGTTCTTTTGCAGGTACTAGTTAATGAAACTGCCAGATGAGGATCTGTGAGGCTTCTGTTTCTCAAACTAGACACTAATGTATTTGTCTTCTTGCTCAGTTGTGTACCGGGGCCTCCCACTCCTCTTTCTATTTTGATGAGAGACAGTTTGCGCTGATCTATGACGGAATAAGTACACAATGTTGTACGAGATCTTCAGTTTCTTGGCAATGTCTCGGATTGGAATAGCCTTCATTTCACAGAAGAATAGACTGACAAGTGTCAGAAGTTCTTTGTTTCTGGTCATTTTGAGTCTATGATCAAACCCACAAATGCTAATGCATCAGATACTCAAATCTAAACAAGGCTAGTTTTATTGCTTTTTAATCAGAACAGCAGTTCTCAGCCATGCTGACATAATTGCAAAAGGCTTTTCTAATGATCACACAGCCTTTAAAAATGATGGACTTGGATTAGCAAACACATTGTACTATTGGAACTCAGGACTGACGGTTACAGATAATGGGCCTATGTAGGTATTCCATTAAACATCAGCCATTTCCAATTAATATTGTCATTTACAACATTACCAATGTCTTCTCTGTATGCTTTTCTTTATTTAAAAGTGACCCCAAACTTAAATGGCAGTGTATATGTCAAAAGACATTGATAGTTCACTGACATATACCGAGACTGTTATTGAGGTATTGGTTTGTATAAGGTGTGTTAGAATTTACATTATTATTGGGCGGGCCAGACCCTCACCAACATTCTTTGAAGTCTCCTGGACATGCAGAAATGTTCCCCCATTTAATACTTATTATCTGGCTCAGAGAAATTACCTTTAAAATACCATGATTGGGCCAGCTTGTGCTTTCAGGGACATTATCAGGAAGTTATTACTTCAGTTTAAAAATTATAACTTAAATGTATCTTTCATACAACCTAGGTTTTAAATATTAACGGATAAACAGCACACTACAAAAATGAAATTGAATTAAGGGTTTGTGTTTTTCTCTGATAAAATGTTAAATACTGTAGATTGTTGTGCATCTCTTAAACAATGTTCTGTTTATAGGCCGGTTGGACATACTACAACATCGCAATTTTTGGGGGGGGGATGTCTTGTGGTAGAGACATTAACATTCAGTCTACTGCAAACAGCACTCTTGGACATCTCTGCAGTCCATGAGCCAATTGCATGCCCCTCCAAATTTAGACATTCTTGACATGTGCTGTGTGACTAAACTGCACATTTTACTGTTCAGTAGAGTGGCCCCAGTCCAAGATGGACCTATGTAATGCTGGTTTATCATATTGATATTCTAGACTTGACAGGTTGATTGATTATCTTTGCAAAGGGTAAATACATTTATAGGGATGCAAACATTGGGGTGCACACATTTGAGTTAAGAAAGCTCTTAGTTGGTATAGATTATTTCTGGAATATTTTTATTCAGTTGATAAAATATAGGATCCTCATTTACACGTGAGTTTATTTTCCCCAAAAATATTATACATTGAGTAAACCGACTAGAAAATATTTGGTGAAAGTTCAGTATGCAGTACTTTAATACATGATGCCTGCAGCGGTTAGTGCAAGCAAGTAGCGCCTCCACTTGACAACCAACTGTATGAAGCTATATTGTATTGAGTGGAGTTAAAAAACTAACCACTTCCCAGTTCCTTTCCAGCACGTCTCCAAGTACCCTAGCTTGCGTAACAGTTCTATCAGCTGGTGGCATTCAGACAACCAGTTGTACCAGTGTTGTCGTCAATGTCGACATTTCTAATTAAAGCGAAAAAAATCGGTTCCTTTTCTCCCATCCCTTATTTTCTAAGCTGTCTCCGTAGGTGTCGTACGTTAACGGTCAACGGAGATGACGCTTCTATAACATTTCAGTTCGGTCGCGCAGTAGCAACGAGGCAGCGCATGCGGCGGCCTTTCATTTCGTTCGGTAAAGTTGTAGCTTAACTATTTTGATATTTTACTAAGATTAGTGACGTGAACAACAAACTCTTACGCCTATGTTTTTACTCGAGTTCGATAGGAGCAATGAACGAAATTTTAGTTTCGGCTCTTAAAATGGGATTGTTTTTGCCCGTCGTCGCTGTCAACCCCTCCGACGCGATATCTGACGAGGTAAGATTTGACTCAATGGTGCCAAGGTTCTGTTTGGATCTTGCATGTTAGGTAAATAGCTAGCTAGTAAGCAAAGTAACTCTGCGGTGTTATTAGCTAGCTACATTGTTAGCTAGAATTAGGTAAAACAGTTAGTCTAGATGTTCTGCTAAAAACAAGTTAACATTAGCTGTGTTAGTGTACTAACGTTATCTACCTAACTAGCTAACTTATTTATGATCTATGGCTATCTTTAGCTTCCTATAATTCCAACAGAACTGAACTTCTGTTAAGTTATGTACAGGTAGCGTTAGCTACAACAGCTAAATACTGGCTAGTTTACGTTACAGCCAGCTGACGAGTTAGATGTTTACGGAAGTCGACATTTTATGTACTGCTTCAAGTTCATTAGATAACTTTACTATTCAGACAACTTTTCTAACTATCGCAGCCAGTGACAGCTGTCAAATAACGTTAGTAAGCAACATTAATGACATGTAGCTATAAACCAATAATGTTAAAACATTCAAGCCACTATCGTATGAAGATATAGGAGATAAGATATATCAGTGACATACGTTTTTTATAGTTGTAAATTAGGTTAGTTCTTTAGCACTTTTTTGTGCTTTTGTATCGAGCTAACGATAACTGCACAAGTATGTAAAGATTTTTGTCAATTCTGTTATTTCTTGGCTTGATTAACAATAAGAGCGGGTTTACGATACTTAACTCTCACATGCGACAGTTTTAAGCAACTTTACTCACACAGGAACCAACTCAACTGAACTTGAATGCGTTAATCAGATTGAAGCTACATTTGCCATATTATGCAACCTATGTATGGAGGGTAAAGTTACACTGGTGTTATTAAACACGGAGGCACAACATTGCGAGTGTTTTTAGAACACATGCAGACACAGTATACCAGGGTAGCATGGTAGTCGACATGGTATTTTAGAAGGCAGTGGCAGTCACAGGATCTTGTTTGTATATGGGTCCTTTGCATGGTAGAGTTTCAACTTGCATTTGTTGGTGCAGTGACGTACTGTGTTCACAGACAGTGGTTTTTGGACGTGTTCCTGAGCCCATGTAGTGTTTTCCACTACAGAATTGTATCTGTTTTTAATGCAGTGCCATCTTATGGCCCAATGTTCACAGCCATCCAAATAATGGTTTTCGGCATTGTCCCTTGCATACTGAGATATCTCCAGATGATCTGTATCTTTTAATGTTATTAAGTATCGTAGGTGATTAGATCCCCAAACTCTTTTCAATTCTACGTTGAGAAACGTTATTCTTAAATTGTTGCACTATTTGCTTGGGCAGTCTTTCAGAGTGGTGAACCCCTCCCCATCCACACTTCTGACAGACGTATCCTCTCTGGAATGGTCTTTTAATACCCTGTCATGTTACTGACCTTTTATCATTACACAACTTTTCAGTGTTTTGTTGCTTCAGTTCCAGATTTACTCAAATGTGTTGCTGGCATCAAATTCAGTGTGGACATATATTTTTCAAGAAACACAAAAATGTCTCTGTTCAAACATCTGATATGTTTTCTTTGCACTATTTTATATTGAGTATAGGGTTTAAATGATTTTGCGTTTTATTTTTATTTACATTTTATTCAGCGTCCCAACATTTTTGGAAACTGGGTTGTATTTTACTCAGTTGATCTTTCCTTCAGTCATGATCAGTCTCCCAGCCCCTGCCGTTGAGAAGCATCCCAATAGCATGATGCTCCCACCACCACTGTATGCATCATACTATTAACCAGGTGATGAGTGGTGCCTTGTTCTCCCCAGATGTAGCTCTTGGGTATGAACAGAGAATAGACCAGATAATATTTTTACCCATGTTTTCAGAGTCCTTCAGGCAGCATCTCATAAGCCTTCTACTCAGTAGTGGTGTTTGTCTAGCCACTCTACCACAAAGGCCTGATGGATGGAGTGCTGCAGAAATGGTTGTGCTTCTGTGTTTCTGCCATAACTTTCTTAAAATGTAACATAACTTTTTGCCATGCATTTGAAGGTCTCCTGTTCAGAACCCCCACGGTAGAGATTCATATTTTGATAAAACGCTATATCTGGAAAGCAGTGTGATAAGGAAATCTCATCTACCAATAACAAAATGTCATAAGTGGGTTTCTTTTTAACTAAGCCATTTGAAAACAGGAAATACTGAGGAAGACCCAGCAGCAAGCTGTCATCATCTGACCAACCATATTTTAATGTCACTGTTGATGGGAGTAAAGCACATCCAGTGAAGTGTTCAGTCAGCATCTGACAGAGTCATCGTCCACAGAAGTAAACATTTTGACCGGGAGAAATGTTAGAAGTAGTGTAAGAAATTGTGATCATTGACTTTTTGGCAACTTTCAACATGATAATGACCTCAAACACTCCGCAAAGTTGATTAAAGCTTTCTTGAAGTCTAAGGATAAAAAAACTCACAGTATAGGCTTGGTCACCTCAGAGCCTTGACAGCAACCTAACTGAAGCTGTGTGGGATTACTTGATCAGGGAAAATAACAAAAAGTTGCTCAAAGGTGTATTTTTGCGAATAAGATTATAATTGTTTGCAATTAGATTAACTGAACCTAAACTATGGGTTTTCATGCTTTAACATCAACAAGGGCATTACACATAACTCTAAGAATAATATTTACCAGTTAGTGGTTGATTGGCTATGTTTTAAATCCAGGGTCTCAAATATACCCAGACTCTGGTTTGGCTGAGCAATTCTTCATCATATAATTGTAGAGCCCAACATCTGTCTGCGGACGTGACTGCAAATCTCCTGCAAGCTGGCTCATCATAGGGGATTCTGGTTTTGGAAAGCTTCAACCAGGAAACTGATTGTTTCCCTGGTCCTCTGTTACCTTTAAGAATTTTCAAGGAATGTTTGTGGTTGTGACTGATGTGGAGTCATTGCTGTTTTGTTCAGGGCTGGCTGTCCAATCTTTGTTTTTCTAGTATGCTCTGACAAGAAACTTTCTCAACAAGCATTGGATTATTTAAAGTATAAAAGTCATAAGAAACCAGAACATGCCCGCTTCTTACGCCTTGCATTTTACATGTATATGTGTCCCAGGGTGTTAGGAAGACTACAATATATAGTGGATCCTGGCAATTTCTATATTCAGAAATTCAATAGATGAAGTTTTTTTCACTATAGAATATGTGCTCCCATTGAGTCACTGAGAAGTACACACAGTGCCATAGTGCCTCTATTGTAATTAAATTATATAAGTAATGAGTAATTTAAATTATGTAATAGAATCCCGATTCTTCACATGGTTATCTACCAGCAATCTTCTGTGTATCTTGTTCTATAGCCTAACTATAATACTATTCTAGCTGTACTCTAGCACTTAAGACCAAAGAGAGTGCTCCAAGAACGGAATTGTACTTTTTCTGTCTATCTTACCTACAGGCTACTTGTAAACGCCCCTGTTGTGCCAAAATATGAATTTGTTCACCTTAGCCAATGCAATGAAAGCAAAGGACAGGCACTCACACCTTGTAAATAAATACAATTAATAGAATATCTGGGGCCAAGCATTTGGTCTCGCTCACACTTTCATTGCAGGTTTTGCTGTCTGTGTGACATTCTACAGTTACGGACGATCCATAGTTTGCCGCATAATGATTCATTTTGGAGAACTCATCTCTTCAATGGGAAGAAGAGAAAGAACTGTATCAGCGCTGGAGCTTGTCTTACCCCCCGCCTAAATGTGAAAATAGTTTTCCGAAAAATGTAGTTAACATTGCAGCATGGTTTAAGAATCCTACACAACCTCAGAAGTGTCATTGCAGAATCTATAGTCGTATTTTTTATCTTCATCTTATATTTCACCTTCATAAAGGTGAAATATAGTTTTTCCTGTTTAAGCAAGACAGTGAGCCCAAATTTCTCCTCTGAGCCACTCTGGATAAGAGCGTCTGCCTAATGACTAAAATATCAGTGTTGTACTATGCTCTACTGCTAATGTGATTGGATTTTTTTTGAGTGTCGCAAATTATTTATTTTGTCTAAAATGTTATGCACATGGCCCAAAGCAAAAACGCATCACATTTGTTTACATTTGCTGTATGCTTTGTCTGTCTTGCAATTGATTGTTCTTTGTTGTTATTTCTGTAATAGCCATCTACATGTTTTTTAGGCTATTCACAAAAACCTTCTGTGATAACTCTGTATAAGAATTGGATTAAGAAAGCTTAGGATATGCCTTGGCCATCAAGGGGCAATCGAAATGGGGTGAGAAAAAAAGGAGTCTTTAAGATTTTTTTAACAAGCTAGATCGATTTTCTATCATTGTGCTATGAAACGCCTGTGACTCATGTCTGACATTGGAGAGTAGAGGGTAAGAAAACACGCTCGGTCCCAGCTGACATTTGGCACTGCTTTTGTTGCTCTTAGCTTCTATCTACAATGTTGTTTTTCCCTCAGAAATGTCTCTCAGAAAACAGTCTCTCAACCACTTACGGCATGCGTTGAACATGTAGGCTCGGTCGACTAGGAAATAGGCCATGTGGTATGTTGCCCTGCTGGTCTCTTAGTTGGAATTGGCCCAGACCACCGGATTTGGACATGTGTGAGCCAATGTCAAAGATGCAAAACCTTTGATGTTATCACCAATGTTGGCTGTCAGTCAGTGTCCCTAGAAGGTTGTAACGTCGCTCAAACCCAGTATGGTTTTAACCGTGCAGGTGTTTGGCTGGTCACAATTTGACCAATTCACAATCATCATTCCCATTGTCTGATAGGGGGAAGGGTTTATCTACAGATGGACAAAAGTCCATGCTGCTTGCAATCTTTCTACGGCTTTCGGTCTCCCCTAGCTGACAAAAAGACGCCCAAAGAAATGTCAAAAACATCTCAGGGCAACAATAAGGAATCTACAGTCTTCTGCTGCCTTGATCAAGGTCAAGGTGCAGTGTCAGAAAGTGGCTGCACCCACTTGAAGATGCCTCTGCTCCAAAAACAACATTTCACCCAGGAAACACTTTGGTAATGACCAAGATTACTGGAACAATGTGCTCTGGATGCCAGTCAAAGGTGGAGTTGTTTGGCTGCAATACAGAACTTCTGGTTTGACAAAATCACAACTCTGCTTTTGAATAGATGATAATACACTACCAGTGTTAGTGAATGTTACTTTTAAAATTAACTAGGCTACTTCCAGTTAGTAGTTACAGTTCCCATAAAGTAACTAGTTATGTTACTTAGTTACTTGCTGTAAGGTTACTTGTTACCTTTAAAAAGTTGTCTGACTACATCTACCCCAACACTACTCTACCAGTCACTCTGCTCAACCACTTAAGTAGATGTTCAAACTTTTAACCGGAAACACCAACCGTAAAAAATGGATGGAGGGATATTATGGTTTGGGGCTGCTTTTGAAATTGAAAGGCCGAGTGAAATATAAGAGTTAACTTGCTTCCTCGTTGCACTGTTGAATACATTTATATATAGTGAAAGACCTGACGGCAGGTCATTATCTCAATAAATACAAACAAGGTAGGTAAAAGGTTGCGAAATAGGTCTCGGTGGCTAGTTGTCATCCAACTATGCTGTTCTACCATGTGCAACACATAAGACAGGCTGTTAGTACACAGCTTGTCCTTTCTACCTCACCTGTATCGCCCACTGATTAGCTATTATGAAAGGCAGGTTTGGAGGGATGCAGTGTTTTTCTTCAATCTGCTTCCAAATTTGACCCATTGTGCATTTAGAAATGCCCTTCAGCGTGCTACTGTTATGAAGAGTGGTTATTTGCCACTATTTGTGGCCTCTCTGTCTGCTCGAATGAGTCTGGCCATTGTCCTTTGACCTTTCGAATGAACAAGGTGTTTTTGCTCTGACGTTTTTTTTAATGCATTCTCTGTAAACTCAAGAAACTGGAGCGGAAATATCCTTGGGGGTCAGCTGTTTCTGAGATGCTGGTATATATTGGATTTGATTTGATTCAACTTTGCCATTGAACCATACAAGTACAGTACAACAAAATGCAGTAAGCACATAGAGTGCACATAGAGGGCAGAAAATGTATAAGTATTTACAAGCAGTAAGCATAAGTATATTACCAGTGGAATGTGTAGATGTGCAATGAAGGCAAATGCACTACAATATGTGCATTAAGGCAAGTAGGGGAGGGCAGACATTTCATAAGTATTAGGTATAGCATATATGTTAGATCTGGGATAATGGCTGTTTGGGCATTTTCAGAAAGCCATTCTAGATGTGCCAACAAAGCAAATGAAGGAGTCATGTATTAAGGGAGCTTGTGCACCCGAGATGCAGAGATAGCAGCAATAAGGTCCCTGAGGTAGACGTGCATGTGTGACAACTGTCAAAATGAAGGCACAATGGCAATTCTAAATGTGCAAAGTGGCGATGAGGTTCCTGAGGTGGAAACGTACCTGAAACAACTAAAAACGTCCATTATCAGGCATAGCAAGGCAGTGTCAGAGTAGTACAAAGGGAGTAGTGCAACAAGGTCCCAGAGAGGCGGGCGGCTATGGTTGGTGATGTGTCACAGAGGTCGTAAAGTTCAGCAGGGTTACAGTAGATGGGAAGAAACTGTTCCTAACCATCTTAAATGGGTTAGCTTTAATGGCTGGCTGTTTGTTGTCCTCATCGAAGTGTGCGTGGAAACAGTTCAGGGTTCGGAGTTGTTCCGGAGTGCTCCTCGATTCGCAGTTTTTGGTCATTTTTGCCCTTTTCAGGTCGGCCCTGGATGAGCTGTAGGCCTCGCAATGATTGGATCTGAAAGCTGCTTCGTAGAAATAGTGAAAGATGTTCAGATTGCCCTAAGTGCGGGAGGGGAAGGGCTTTGTAAGCCTTCGGACATTTTGTGCACCCAGTTAGCATCCCATCATGCTCTGTGGCATGTATAAAAATCCTGAGCAGGGCCTGTTGACCTTGGTTTTGGATCAAGATGGCAAGAGGAAAGGATGTAAATGACTTTAAAAGAGGGTTCATTACTAGGTTTCTTCCAGGATGAAAATGCCCCCATTCACCAGCCACAAGGGGTCACTGAGTGATGTTCATTATATTGATTGGTATATGGATATATTTATATAGATAAATAATGCAATCTGAGAAGATTCAATTGCCCTATCACATATAAACAGTTGAGAATCTGCTTAGCCACTTTTAAACCACAGTCCAATAAAACAGTTTTGATAGCAAAGTGGTGATACCCGACTGTTCTTGTGTCAGGTGGTTTCAACAGCTTGTCATTATGGCCGATTCGTTTTAATTAATTTCTCATATGCCAATGGTCTCAGGCACCGTAATACAATCCACTAATCCTTTGGACTAATGTTATTGTAGTGGGAAATGGAGCGGTTGTTCCATCAGACTAGCAGCCTCCTGAAGAAAGCAGAGAGAACGAAAAGAATCCCATTGGGTGTCTTCGACCTGGCTGATTTTACTGGCTGAGTTTAACAAGGTCATAGTCTTGCGTGAGGTTATTGTGATGGAAAATGGAGATGCACCAAAACCCTATCAGGACATACCCTAATATTTTCGTGTTCAGTTCAATGTAGGCTAACTTCATTTACGCGGTAGGGCAGTGGTTTGTTTCCCTTTGTGTACGGTGGACCGGCTTGCCTGTATTACACTTATTGGATTGGACTGGATCCAACATCTGCCTCCACATACCACAAGGAGGCTATAATGATGATTGAACTCTATGATAGACTTGAGGCCAGGGCGAAGGTGTTTTAAGCACTGTGCCTGTCAACAACAGCCCAAGGCCACCTGAGGATCGAGGTCTACGACCTAAATCTCAACACTGGTATATCCCGAATTGGTGTTGCTATTTCATGTCTGTGATGTCATACAGCTTAGTTGTATGATGTAAACAGTTTGTGGGTGGTTGTTTAAAAAAAAAAACTCTATGCTTAGACGTTGCCGAGAGAATGCATAAGCTAGTGGTGAGAACCGTGCGTCGGTTAAAAACAACCAGCGGGATCTGATCTCGACAGAAGGGAACGGGGCGTCATGTTTTCCTGACATCAGGAGTTCATTGTTGATGTAATCAAGGGTTATGAACAACCGCTGAAAGAAATAGGTTAGTCATCCTAGAAGAGGTTGGGGGGAGGCGTGGGGGGGTTTGGAGTAGAGGTAGGATGGGCGAGCCGTGGATGTGTTACGGGCGTCACTGTCCTTACTGGGGCGCAGGTACACGCGCACTCTGCCTGCCGTCTTGAATACAGAGGGAGCACCACTCCTCATTACCATGCAGTCCTTTTTCTCTGGCTGGCAGCTCACACTCTGCTGATGCTTGGAAACTTCCGTAGAGCAATCCCTGTCCCCGATTGGTGCTTGGCGTGTTTGTGTGAATCCTTCTGGGGACCGGACAACGACCCTCGAGCTGAAAGGACTTGCCTTTGGGATTTAGAAATTCTGCACAATGATTTTTCCAAAGCGGGTACATTCACTGTTAATCTATGGGAAGGTCTTAACTTTTCTCCTCACAACTTCAGCTAGAATGTAATATTTTCTGGGCGATTTTAGGAAAGAAATTATATTGTTTATATTATACTGATAGTTTGCCTCAATTGATGCAATAACACAACACAATTAAGAAAAGTATCTTAAAATTTGACGTGGATGTGCGCCGCTATATAATTAATTACTATTATTGATCCACAATAATGCTACCATAGTTACATGTTAATGTACAGATATATATATATATTATACAAGCTGTAACATACTGTTAAAGTTTGCTAGTTCATCTCTGGCTTTATGTTGGAGAAAACATGTAAGGTTACCTGATTAATACTTGGGATGAACCTGATGATGGACTTTTTAGCCATGATAAAGAGGATCTTTGATATAGGTTAAAGCCTTCTGAATCTGAAGGGGCCAGTCTTGTTAAACCTAGCAGAAAAATGTTTGTGCCTGAAATGTTGCCTAAAACAATAGATGTTTGTGTATGTACATTGTTTGCCTCAGCAAAACTAATTTGTAAAGATTTAAAACCATTGGTAAAATGTTGAGTTGGCTTTGTTTCACTGTTTCTTGAATTAACCCCATGCCATTTGTGTAAATTGGCCTTTTTGGATAGCGCTACATTTAAATGTTGCTTATTCAAGGAATAAGAAATGCATAATTTGGTAGCAATTCAGTCAGAAAATGTTTTGATAAAGTTTGGGAATGTATGAAACCGAAGTTAAGGACATAATCTCCTGACAAACCTCAATCCAAACTTCAGCTTTCAAAAGGCAATGTGAAATGTGATGGTCATTTTAGTGGTCATAGCAGAGTCATAATGCCATTCAGGTGTGTGATCTGTTATTACTTTAATTCAAAGTAGACATAATTCTGTTCGGTTCAACCCAGAGAATGATGCCATTCTGGTAACCAGAAAGGCATCGTATGTGACTTGGAAGCAAAGGTCGGGCAGTCAGGAAAGTTCCTCCTTGTTGTTCACTGTTCTCAAGTTCAGAACAGCCGTCGGTGACACCCCGCACTGTGCTGTGAACGTCATCTAGATGACTTTACTGATATTGCTTTCTAATGTTGCCGCTTATCAGTCCCCAGATATACCTTGATCCACCGGTTTGGGTAGAAGTGTTGGGTGTGTAGAGTGTTGTTCTGGTGTTTTAGCGCCTCTAGTCTTCAGCTTTTGCACTAAAATCCTATTAAATACTGATATTTGCTGAGGGCATTTAAGCCATGAGCAGGTCCGTTTAGAAGCATAACAACTTTGGTGGGCACAAGACCACCAGATCCAGCAAGGCTTTGTCTAATGGAACTACAATTTTGTTACTCTTCATATTTGTTGTACCATTTTGAGGCAGGTAGTAACACAGAAATATTCTTAATGCCAAAGGCCAGTGGTTAATGACAGGTTGGGCATTTTTACAGTTGGTGTTATATCCTAGACTTTAAGTCAGTGGACCACAGTGGTTTCTTCACTGGTTGTCAATGTTTTGGGGGGTTAGGATTAGGGTTAGGGTTAGGCCCGTGGGTTGTTGCAGGGAGCACAGAATCACGTTGGGCTTCGTTGTCAACATCTACGTTGTCGTTTGGTGTACTTGTCCTCTGAACTTCGAAATGCACCCCTGTTTAACATTTTAAATCCGGATCGTTTTAAAGGTTTTTTCCACAGTGAGTTTTTTTATATCGTTATTGGAGAACGCCAACATATTTGAAAGCAGCTGTGTTCTAATGATGTACATTTTGGTATATAGATTGAACGAACCACTATGCAGTGTAGTAGTCTAGAGCTAGTCCATCTGCTGTCTGTCTGAACGCCTTATCTTCTGTTACCATGAACCATTGGTTTCTAAAGCTATTACTGTTTCATGTGAGACGTTGTTTCTATAATTGTTCTGTTATGTCGATGGGTCTGGGGCTCGGGTGTGTCTGTGCTGCTGGTGACGGATCCACGCCAGGACCAACAACATTTATTGGGCAGAGAGGGACAACTAACACCGGGTCATTCCCAGAGACTCAACTTCTAATGAACTCGCAATGAACTTGCAAAATGGAGACGAGCCGGGCCGCTACTGACTTGTTTCTTCTTGTCTCTGTTCCAGAGCCTTCTGCGTTGTGAGGGGGTGAACAACCAGAGCTACGTCTGTGAGTCCGGGCACTGCTGTGGGGAGTCCCAGTGTTGCAGCTACTACTACGAGCTTTGGTGTAAGGCCTCTTCATCAACATCACATTGACACACTGTGTATACGGTCTGCTCCACTGCTTCATCGTTTGGCTGATGGGCCTTCTGGTCGACCGAAGCCTTTAAAGCAAGCCGGTCAACTTACGTGTCCTTATGTATTTGGACGGTGTCACATTAGGTTGTTTTGGCTCTACTCCAGCATGTTGGATTTGATTTGTAGCAATGTCTATGAAGTTTTAAAGTGCAGTCTACTGTAAATTGAGGTTTGCCAATAATTTAAGCTTGTTTTATACTTCGTCACCCATTTGAAGGTACCAAATGTAATTCGACAAATTAACTTTATCTTAAATGAATTGATCATAGTGATACATTTTTTTGCAAATCTTTTGCATTTGATGACTGTCTGAATTTGGCCACACAGACATCAACAGGATGTCTTCCCTGGTGATGCTCTGCAAGACCTGTACTACAGCCATCTTCGGTTCTCGTTTTGTTTTTGGGAATCTTTGTCTTCAGTATTGTCTTAGGCAAGTGAAACACATGCTCAATTGGAGTTAGGGCAGATTGACTTGGCCTTTCAAGAACATGTCCTGCCGTACAATCCAGTGGGATTGGATCCAAGCCAGATGTTTCTGCATCCTTCAGAATTCATCCAAGTGTTGCCGTCAGCTGTCACATCATCAATGAAGACAAGTGAGCCAGTTCCAGTGACAGCCACACATGGCCAAATCACTTCCCCTCCACCTTATGTCCTAATTGGTACGACAGTTCTTTTTTTCTGTCCACACTTTTCTCTTGCTATCACGATGGAACATTTTTCTTATCTCTCCAAAATGCCGTTTTCCAGAACTCTGCTGGCTCTTACTGTGTTTTTAGGTCCTCTGGTTTTTGGGGTTGACTCATGTTTTTGCACCCTGCAGTCCAACCTCAGTAGTTTGGCCGATTAAATCTGCCAATGGTTGTGGCTGATGTCTATGTCTACCTCCTGGAGAATGTTCTGGATCTGTCTCACAGTTTTTCCTTTATTTTTTATTATAGTACCCATTCTTTGGTCCTTCGCTGAAGAAGTCTTCGTCAATCTACAAAGTTATTCGCCATTGCTGAGATTCTTCGTTTGGCATGCCTTATGTTTTGGCCATGTCTGTGATTGACCAGATTCATCTGCATCATCATGGCCAGCTTGACTTGTTGACACTTCTTTTGTCCTCATGGTGTCAGAGACAAGCAACCAACTCCAAAGGCAAAACCTAGAATCAAGACTGTTCATTAGCAGCCCTCTTGTGCATGCACTGATATTGCAAACCAACACCCATGCCTAATAAGAGACAGCTATGAATCACATTTTCCAAATAATTTCTATAGCCTTAAATAGTTCAGCCATTATAACAGGCTCTTTTTTTCAAACTGGTTTACCCTATATGGATGAAACATAGCTTCAGATTGAAGCTGACAGTGTATACATTTCATTGTATCATTTCAAATCCAAGAGCCAAAATAACAAACCTTGTTTCACTGTCGAAATACTTAAGGACACCAGTGTACGTTCCTCCGAGGAGTCTTTCTGTTTCGTGCCTGTATCAGTGGACCTATTTATTGTGGAGACCAAATTCTTGGCCAGGGGTTCCTAAAATTGGGTGTTCCTAACTCACAAGACTGTTTTGAGCAGTGTGATATTGAATTAAAAAGCTAGAATGTAACACATTTTTATAGGATATATATGACTTTAATAAGACAACTGTGAAAAAATGCTGTCTGTGCTTGCTCAGAACCAGAATGTGGTCTGTGCTTGCTCAGAACCAGAATGTGGTCTGTGCTTGCTCAGAACCAGAATGTGGTCTGTGCTTGCTCAGAACCAGAATGTGGTCTGTGCTTGCTCAGAACCAGAATGTGGCCTGTGCTTGATCAGAACCAGAATGTGGCCTGTGCTTGATCAGAACCAGAATGTGGCCTGTGCTTGCTCAGAAACAGAATGTGGTCTGTGCTTGCTCAGAAACAGAATGTTGCGCGTCTTACGTTAGCATTGATGTGCAATGCGTATCTAGACTAGTGACCAGATATCATAGTAGGACAAAAACACATTAGACTACGGACATACCTTTGTCAGAACAATAACAGACTTTGAGTTAATGGATTCTATTCCTACTTGCTATGTCTCTGGAGACTTACACTGCCTTCAATATTAAGATAACATGAAAGATATTCTACAGTCTCTTAAGATTTTTGTGAGGCAGAAAGGAACCCTACCTGTTTGGCGACAATCACTGCTATTCAAAGTAAAAGTGTGTTGCAAAATATTGTTTCCATCTGATCTTTAAAATCTCAGCTATGACTACTAATTCTGGACCATGATATCCCAAAATAATATTATCTGCATAACATTTACCTTCCTCCGAAAGTTCTGCTCCCAAACATTCCTGTGTTATGAAAATGCAAACCTATTTTTGCAAACCAATAGTTTTTTTTAAAAACAGTGTGTCTGTTAAATGAAAAGTACTCATTTTAAAATGTCAACCAATTGATCCTCCCCCTCTCTCCCCTTTTCACTTTGGCTCTCTCTGTCCCATCCACATTCATGCTGCATTTCTCGAAAACACAGTCAAGTCAGTCCTGACATTCTTTTGAAGCTTGTTTACCGTCTTTAGGCCGCTCGCCTTGTTCCGGGAGCTCTGTATGCTTATGTGTAAATGTTTCTGTGATGAACGAACAACATCAAGAAGGGTTGGGGATGTAGAATTCCATATGTTGCTGAGGTACACAGCTTGTACCAGATGTTCCAGGCGGGTTACATTCTTGCTAATGGATAGTTGTACAATATGACTCTATGACTTTGTAGTGCAGTGGAGCAATGGTTCCCAATCAGGGGTTCTAGGTCCTCGGGTGGTACTCGGTCTATCCACACAAGGTACTTGAGAAGACTCATGAGACTAGGCTTGCAGGTAAAATATACATGACTAGGTATTTCAGGGGTGCTCGGTGCAGGTCAAAATTTAGTAGGTGGTAGATATTGAGAAGTGTTGTGAATCACTGCCCCCACCCCTGACGGGAGATGGGGATTCACTGTGTTTCCCCGTCTCTCCACTGTGTGTCACTGTGTCTCCTGGCAGGGTTCTGGCTGGTGTGGGCCATCATCCTCATCCTCAGCTGCTGCTGTGTGTGTCACCACCGGCGCACCAAACACCGGCTCCAGCAGCAGCAGCGCCAGCACGAGATCAACCTCATCGCCTACCGGGAGGCACACAGCTACGCCTCGGTGCCATTCTACTTCAGTAAGAGTCCCGCCGCCACTCTTAAGCAATGGAATGTGTTGACATGAGCAGGCCGGGTACCGTGTTAAACAGAGACCCGCCGAGCGTGACACGGCACCGGGCTTCTAGTTCGCTTGATCTACACTGCATTTAAGCGACGTGTTTTTCCGTTTCAGTCAGGCTGTCTGTTGTAACAACGGCGTCTTAAGATTTGAAAGCATTATCTCTGAGTGCGGGAGGATGCAGTCCATGGCTGGTTCTCTCTGTCCCTCTGACTGCGTCTCATCTGGCCGTTGTGGAAGCGTACTTGTACTTGGGGCCTTGAGATTATTTTTGCTTTTGGTTTTGTTCAATGAATGGACATTTAAACTGCAGTGCAGTGCAGAGGCTCAGTTCTCGGCATCCCTACCTCAATTAATCTACGCTTTTGTTTGAACTAAGAGTTGCGCTTTTATTTTGTGGAATGATGCAAGGCCCGGATGGCCTGTAGCCTCGCCCATGCCAGGCCTTGGTTCCATGCCAACGTTGCAACACCTTGGCTCATCCCTTGAGCTGTAATGACCTGTTGCTGTTGACTTTTTTTTCTTCTCTCCACTCCAATGCAACCCGTTGCCCTCTGGCTTGACTGCTGAGGTCACAGTGAGGCCAGTAGGTCACGTGTCATTTTCTGTTGGTTGCCGTTTGTTTTTCTGTTCTCGGAATCGGTCAGCCCGTGAACGTACCCGGTCTTTTGGTTGCGCGGTGAGATGGACACCTGGGGATGTTGCTCACCTAAGCGCTGAACAGTTCTTAGTGTTTCCCTCATCAATTCCAGTTAATCCTGAAGGAGAATGTGTATTTTTCCTTCCAGGGTTTCTTCCAAATTACCTCCTGCCTGACTATGAAGAGGTGGTGAACCGGCCTCCCACTCCCCCACCTCCCTACAGTGTCTCGCACACAGGCACTAATGCTGTGGTCAGCCCCCTGGCCTCTGACCCACAGGATGGGATGGGACACTGCCTGACCGTTCAGACCACTCCCATTGCGGCAGTGGCCAACGCCGTCCCCCCGAGGCCGAGCTTGGAAGAGCCCCAGAACTTTGGGGCTCCCAACATTGACTTCAACCGACACAAGGCTGCCTATAAGCAGGAGGAACCTCTGGACAGAAGACCTGGGTTAGGGCCCCAGGAGGTCCTCACGGAGGGGCCCATGAGCCCAGAGAAGAACTGCAAGGAGCCTCTGTTGCTCAGGGACCTGGGGCCGGACGCTGAGAGCGCTGCCCAGGAGGACAAAGACAGGGGGGCCCTTGGGCGTCGCCGGCGCTTCACAGGCGACTCCGGCATCGAGGTGTGTGTGTGCGGACGTGGCGGCAGTACAGGCAGTGGAAGGGAGATGGAGAGCCTGCTAGGGGAGGAGGAGGAGGACGAGGACGACGAAGGGGACTTCTGTGATGGATGCGCTCATCGGTCCGCGGAGGTACCAGAGGAAGAGCCGGGCCCGGCCCTGGAGGGCCCAGGTGGGAGGGCGGGGTGCATGCTGGAAACAGAGTCCCCCTCCCTGCCTCCGCCCGCCATGACGCAACCCCCCCACCCCGCTGTGTGTCTGCTCACCGTCAACGAGCAGGAGGGGCCCCCTCACCCCAGCGCCGAGCCCCAGGGCTGAGACACACCTGGTTAAAGCTAGGCTAAAGCACACCTTCACTGAGGGAGAGAAAAAGAGCTCCAGGAGCGTGAGTCAAGACAGACTTTAGTGTGTGAATGTGTGTCTGTGAGTGTGTGTGGTATGAGTTTTTGTGTGTGTGACAATTAGGAAGTGTTCAAGAGTCTCCTGATGTTGATAAAGCCCCTTAGCCATACTTTCAGTCACGGCGGCCTTTCTGTCCTGTTAGGCGGGTGACTGGCCCCCATTCACTAGACTGGCTGCCTACAGACTGCTAAGTGTGTCCAGCTCTTAATGGAGCCTGGCAATACCTCTCTATGCCCTTACCGAGAGGGCCCAGTCTCCAGAGATGTACATCATGTTAGGACCGGAGACTAGCAGTCTGTAGTAGTAAGTGGTTCAGGTTCTCTACGATTGTTTTGGCGAATGCGGATACAGTACACACTGGTGCAGCTCTCCACAGTTACTTCCTGTCCTGTTAACCAACCTCACGTAGCACCGGAACATTGTCAGGCAGCGCCGTGTGAATCGTCGTGGCAACGACGCATGCTTGTGCAATTTGACACTGTACAGGAAGGAAAGGCTAATTCCGATCACTGCCTGTGAATGCTGCCACATCGTTTTACACCCAAGTGCTTTTTGAATGGGAACCGTATAGCCTTGTGGTATTCATTCTCCCACTCTGCTCACAGGGAAATAAGTGCATTATCAAGTTTTGTCACACAGGTGTTTTTTACTTTGCACATGTATATAACTAGTAATAGAGGTGTAGAAACTATATAAAGAATGTATGTAACAAACCCACAACATTCTGTATCAGTGTAACAAGCCCACAGAGTTATGTTTCAGTTTAACAAGCCCAAAAAGCCCATTGTGTTAATGAAACAATCCCACAAAGTTCTGTATGGATGACACTTGTCTGTTGTTTGTATCAAAAGTGTTGTTTTCTGCATCATTGAGATTAATGGCCCTCTTGTCAAGAACGGCAGTGAATTCTAGACTTTTTTGTTGTTTAACATCAGTTTTACCCACCTGCAAGTGCAGAAATGAATTTGATGTATATTTTTACATTCATGTAGTTTGTGCACTTTCTATTCACCATTTTCAGACTACATGCCACAATCTAGGATTCACGACTGGCTTTTGACCCCCCCCCCC